>LUCH01000740.1:102565-139872 GCA_013368495.1 Paragonimus heterotremus | reverse complement strand
TGTTTACCAGTTGTCTTGGCCTCAGAAAATAAGTATCACCCGAAGGCACATGAAAATTTGAAGACATGTGGATTAAATATTAAGGGGAATCTGTGTTGGTTGAACAATTTCACTGTGGAGAGGACGATATCATCTGATACTTCCCGATCGTTTATGCCGCTGAAGGGGGTTGACTTGAGAGACCCCACCCGGAGCCAAGGACTCAATAGTCTGACTTACTTGGCAGTGAGGGGCTTGCCTAGTCCGAGGGCACAGTGAAACTGACATTGATGTCTGATTCTGAGCACTGCTACGTGTAGTGGATGTACTAGAAGCCACATCAGACTTTTGGAAGATACTATATGTTTTTCGACCGTATTGGATAATGTGGCGGCGGTCACGGTCAACTGTTGGGCGATCGGAGTGCTCTTTGTTTGAGGGTACATTTTCTAACCCCCTTCTTCTTTATACAGAAGACAGCAGTGCCGCAACTATGCAAATAGTTCTACTGTCGGCTCATAGAATCGTACCTTGCTACCCATATACTCCTACGTGGTCAGTAATGCGACATACAATCCTATAAGTGCAACTGCTTTTCGTCCGACTGCTCCTCTTTGTTCTGTCTGACGAGGTTTCATATAGAAGAACCGAAGTCCTGGTCAGCGTAGCTTGAAGGATCAGAACCGTGCACAAGCTGGACCACCTCGCCAAGGCAGCAATATAGGTCAGACCTCGATAAATCGCCTTATTTTTTTCATATGTCCATATTTTTTGTGCAAATGAAATGAATCTTTTTTGGAAGACCTGATTTTATCTTTTTAGTTTCATTGGCCATATCCGCGTCTTATATGCCCCATTCATCATGTGGTAAGCTATATGCAATCCAGAGGAACATAAAAATAACTGAGGAAGCCTGAAATTGGCTAACAATACTATTCTGAACCTAACTTTATTTCATTTTTGTCATTTATAGGTCCTGCACAAGTTGACCACGCGTATCAATTTAATTTCGAACAAGCAAATGTTGGAATGTATGTTTTTGTTTCACGTACTCAAACGTCAAATAGTTGATAGTTCTTGCCAATCAACAGGTCACAATAATTTCTTTACTGTTTTGTATAATATAGTTATTCCGCGGATTTCCACAGCTGGTCCTCGGGTAATCTATTTAGGTCTGAGTGGACCGGGACGCTTACCTTGTACCCTGGAAGCCAGTCCATCAGTTCACACGATTGAATGGCGTCGCCTGTTTGCAGACCATCAGACAACGTCATTCTACTCTGCCAACGCATCAAAACGCAAACATACTGCAATTTGGTGGAAACAGTTTGTTGCGGATGAGTTAAACAGCAAGCGTCAGCAAAACGGAGTGAGTCCTGGAAATTAGACTAAGGTCATAATGAATTATATTTTGTTTCAATATAAGCTAAACGGAGTGTAGAAGATGCAACCTTGTGAAGTCGGAATGATAATCTATGCCATACCAAGACATCTTTACGAGTGAGTTTTGTGCTCGAAAATTAACTGGACTGGTCTCTAGGTTCAATATACGTTAAACACCTAAGAGTTGTTTTAGGAAATTAGTAGTTTGGCCTCCATTCGGAAATCACTTGAGTGCGTGGTCAATTGTTAACGTAGTCAGAAACGTTTCGTATTCCTTTCAACTTATCTACTATTACAGACATGATCTAACCTGCGGAAGTTATTGGTCGAAGCAGGCATATTTGAACAACAAAGTTCGATCATCCGAAGCCCACTGTGTTTGGTTGTTATTCATCAAGGGCTCAATCAGTGTAAATGATCATTGATGCCAAAAGCCAGTCATGGGTACCACTTATAGTACCTGCATAACAAATTTGTGCCTTATAGTGGTTCAACAAATTTGCGAATTCAAATGAGCTACATGATTACAGTTTTTCATCTGACAATCCCTTATAATGTAGCTTTCTAAAATCTTAGGTAACACGGAAAGTTCCACTCTATACAGCATTGGTTTCATCCACTTCGACAAAAACTTTAATTTTTTTTGACAAAACGGATTTAAATTTCGTTGGTACAATCTGTGCAGTCTAGATGCAGTACATCACGTTTCTTATCACATTAAAATGATGGTACTTATTTGCTTTACGCGGTGATTTCAACTGACATATGCATTTTTTTTGTTTAAGAGGCGTTGTTAACCGATAGCTTGTAGTCAAGTCTGACAGAAAAGACTGATCAAATTCACTCGACTAAGGGGCCAACTATAGAAAGCTCTGTAAGCCGAAACTGTAACCGGCAATTATCGTCAATTTAAGCGTTGTGTATTGTGGCTTGGGTCGTTGTTAGTCACAACCGCAATTTGCGGACTAATCGCCTCAACGGATTTTCACGTTGTTCACATAGTTAGCTCGGTTCAAAAGATGTTACATAACCAAGACATCGATGAACAACTACCGATAACATATACTCACTCTGCACACGGGTTGGCCAGGCCATTCGATCACCAGAACAGAATACAGCATGCGCAAGTTTGTAAACTCTATCATCAGTGACCAGACGTGTTTGTTATACCACAGATGACGGATACCATTGAATGCACCATATGCGTTTGTCATCCTCATTGGCCCAAGGTCAGTAACTATAGTGGGATGACATTACCAATAAAGCATGAACAATTACTAGGCTAGTAGAAGCCTGAGTTGAAAATTACCGATAACGTCAGCGTTGAGCGTAGTGTGTGAAAAATGCTATCACTGAACTTGCCACTATCGTTACATGACTTTCGTATGGGGAATCAAATTTTACCCGATATTCATTAATGAAACATCCAAACTCATTCGTACCAAAGATTTACACAAATCGGTAGTTGATTGTAAGATGGAAGAATCACGAGCGGACATATTCGTTTTTCATTATGAAAAGGGAAGCAGAAAATGTGATACATACACTGTTTGCCATGTTGGAAGGTTTTCGTGCACAGTAACAAACATGAACATTCGGACGCAAAGAAAAACAGTAATGACGGGATAGTGGAAGAACGCTGCAGACGAATCAAGGGTAGTGTATATCAGACAACAGTGAGGGCTGTATTACTTGACGGCAGTGAAACCTGGCCGTTCAGTGTAGAGGACACGAACCGTCTTCAGGTATTCGACCACTGATGCCTGCGTTCAATCGCTCGTATCGGGTGGCACCAACGAGTAAGCAACGAGGAGGTTAGGAAGCCGATGCTTGGCACTGATTGTCAAACGAGTTCTTTTCTTCAATCACTACATTTGCACATACTTAAATGGTTAGGTCATGTACTAAGAAAGTCGTTTGCCACACTGAGCACTCTTTGCCGATGTAGCGGCCGACTGGCTTAAGATGTGAAGTGAACACATTATGACCTGGAGTAGACAAATGAAATCGTTCGCGAAGGATGTTGGTCACTGTAGATCGGGTTCGTCTTCAGGGTTGGGGCCCTCGTGACTCACGAAATCAGTGGCTTGAGACATTAGGTGAGATGGCGGCTAATCGAGGTCAATGGTGTGAATATTGTCGTTGTTTGTCGGAGTTGTGTGTGAAGTGAGTGCACTTAATGACGCGGGGACAGTGAAAGCCGTAAGGAAGCTGTCTTGCTGATGACGTCTTACTTTCGCTTACAGTTCGGTTGTTTTTCTGCAAAGTGTAAGCACCTTTATGTATATATGAATATAGACCTAGCTTTTTTTAGTAGTTAGGTCCATTCCCCTCCCCTCCTTTTTTGTTCTTTCATCCTGTATTGGGACTTTTTCCTTCTTGTTTGTGTGGCAGTTAAGCATCAGTATGAAGCGTGGCTGTGTTGCTGTGTATGACGATGAATCTGATTAGAGCCCTCTTTGGCCGCTTTGATAGATCAAGAGGAAACACTTCAACGGTCAACCCATTTTGCTCAATATTGAGCGTGTGTTTTAAATCACAGCATTTGACTGGTATGAGTTGCAAAGATCTATCAAACATTCCTGTTGGTTTAACTCACCGTTTCGCTATTTACATAGCAAGATGTTTGCTACCACACGACAAACGATGCCAGCTATATGCGTGCCGCATGAAAGTATAAAAAATCTATGTTGACAACTGGGAAATCTCCACCACCACTATAACTGGAAATCCTAGTATATAACCATCGGCCTTTGTGGATGCTGGGGATGCGATTGCCTAGTAATAAACAGAAGGGTTTTCGAATAATGATATAGCAGGTGCCGAACAGTTATGCCAACCAAGTAAAGATCTCCTTCGAACCAATACAAGTTGAATAGATTAATTGAAGAATTTGTTATTAAAATGTTGCAATACCAGCTCACAAGTCCCAGTTGATGTCAACTGCCTAGTTTGTGTTACATATTGAACATTGAGTTAAGTATGGCTCACATCGAGTAAAGAACGTTTTAGATGACGATTCTGATTGCAACTTTCCATTTGATAGTTTTTATTCTTTGCATGGACTTCCGCAGATGCATTTTCGGCTTAAATTATGAAATTAGCTCATATGAGCCGTCTATATTCTATTGAGTCGATTTTACGATTAAACAGTCGGCTGCTTAAAAACAACCGTATATTATTCCATTTGCGTTATGAATAGCGGTAAATCAACCTTGTTTTTTTCTTAACCCAGAATGCATAACTAAAAACCTTAGAATTATAACTTTACTAGGTCCTAGGTAACGAATCATGAGAAAAGACTTTTGCAGAACAAATAATTTACAGTTGATGACCGTGTTTCTTGCGACTGTTTCATTCATCTCAACATGCGGACAACAAGTTCTGGATGTTTTTTTATTTATATGTCAAATTTCTGTTATAGCTAATGACTATAACAAGTGGTTCAGACATTTCTGCTTAAAGCATCGGGAGGCGTGGGATTTATCAACCTTGTTTGTATACATCTGTTTTAACTTACACTAACGAGTCCTCCTGTAAGATGCATTGTTTCTTGAATTGCTATCCAGGTGAGCATATGCAAGCTGTAGTACTTGTACGGTATCCCCAATACCTCGAGAAGTGCTCACATCTTTTCTTCCCAAGGCAGATGAGGCTGTGATTATGCGAAATCCCTCAGGAGCACGAATTCTTTTAAAAAATGCCTCACACTTCAGTTCATCCACTAACCTCTCTTCCAGTGGATACAACTTAACTCTTGAACAGTATTTCGCTCTCTCGTGTCATTAATTACGAATATCTGAAGAAAATTTGATTCATTTTTTTTAACGTTCATTGCTGATAAAGATGTACTCTACTGGTTTGTTTCAAGTTTTTTTTTTGATTTTTTTGAGCCATTCACTTTTTTTCATCTGTAACCCGTCCGCCGTAAGTTTTATTTAACAAATGCAACAATAAAACGACACAAAGATAGATAACGCACTCCCGGTTAATTTTGTGTGAACCGGAGGCAATAGCGATCTGCTGGAATAATTGGTTTTAGCGTCTCGTCACGTTTACTGATCATTGTATACTGCCAGTGATCGGTCATAGAAAAAGTCTTGAACAGATGTCGTGACCCCCTAAGAAATACATATGGTAGAACGATTGTGTAGTTATCCACATGAAGGCTGTGAGTATAATCGCATTACGTCGCTATTAAGAATGGTAACGTCTCACAACTTTAACCAAAGATTCTGCGACTCAAGTAAGGGGGAGTTTGTATAAAAGTATTTGCTCACTGGAAAAACATTTAGATGCTACTGTGCGAAAGTTTTATTCCAGTGTATGATCTAGTAGATAGATGCGAAAATACCAGGTCGAAATTACGGTCATATGAGGTTAACGGCCAGTATTGCTATAATGGCCATGACGCGTTTTTCTAGCGTAAGACATAAACTGTGTCAGGTTCCAATCAGATCTCCGAAGGGCACTTCGATGGCTGAGTGTAAAATCTGGAATGGGTATATGTACCCTAAAACGAAATAGATATACTGTCCAGCTTTTCTCAGGTATATCCCACACCGGGCCTTTCATGCCACGTGTTTCAGAATTCAAACTGCATGAACTCAATATACATTACATATAACCCAAATTCAACTCGTCAGTCTTTATCTACGATAGATCTTAATATATCCTCATGTCCTCCACAGAAGAATAGACAAACCTTGGACCAAGCGTATACACATATCATGTTAACGAGTTCCTTAACTGCGACGTACTGCTGTAGACCATGATCTCGTGGTAAATTTGTTAGGTAACTGTACCACTGCAGTTCTTGCTAGGAGTTCAGTTTTAATAGCTGGCTGACAAATCGGATGAATTATTTAATGTTTTAAAGAAGAAGTATACAAATGGGATATTACGGTATTGGATTACTAAATTCCCTGAGTTTCTTGAAAGTGCTGCCTGTTCTATCTCTACACAGTAAGACCATCTAAACCGCATTTCTTATGATAGGTGAGGATCGCACGTTTCCTATAAATAGACTAAGAATAACACAACGTTACGAGCAATTTGTAGTACTCCATGTTTCAACCACCACGGGTGGCTTTCCTCAGAAGTGTTGTAATCCAAGGGAAGTCCATTCATGGTGGTTGAGACATGGAGTATTACAACTTGCTGGTAACGTTGTGTTATTCTCAATCCATTTATCAATAACGTGTTAAACACGATATCCAAATTGTTTAACTTCATTTTTACTAAATTCGGTGCGGATATTTCGCAATCATACGTTTTCTTTCTGATGCCCGTTGTTCATGAATGTCTATGTGCAACGAGCAGTCTGCTCGTCGGTGACAAAACATCCTTTCTGTCATTCGACACTCAATCTCACTGATAAGATAACGTTCAGAAACAGCTACCGCATGCATATTGTCTTGTGGTTTACATACTGTTTTCACAAATATAGGCGATGGAATGCAAATTCTGGTTCCGACCTAGATGTACAATATTGATTAATTCCAGTAGAAGTAAACAATGAGTTTAGTGTTTGCTTCAAGGTTGGCTAGTTGAAATGCTTATCTGAATGCCAAGGCTACCATAAAATGTGGATGATACTTGATCTGAAATAATCTAAATCCCTAAATTTTCCTCCAGTTATATATTCGTCTACATTAAGGAACTGGTCAGCAATAGTCCCTTATATAAGAAATTATTTTATGACGCAACTATAGTTCAGCTGCTGTGTATTACCGACCACTGCGGATGAAATAAGTATCTAATGTTTGAATGATCTAAGGTACTATGTAACGTCTTGACCCTCCTACCAACCCCGATTACTTACAATACACATGTTGCACATTGAAGACTGAGTAGTTCCAGATGTTTCCACTTGAAAACTAATGAAGACTGTCATGCATGCAACATGGTAAATTCATTCAGTGCGTTCGTCTGTTTCTGTAGCAATATATTGTTAAATTCCAGCTTGTCGACCCGTTGTAGCAGCCCTTTTACTGGCACTTAGATATTTCACTTAACGACTTTACAAATGACATTTTACCCAAATTTGACGAGTCTGCATGCCTGAAGGAATAAGAGATGGGCTGTCACTATTGCTCCTCCGTTGAAATCAAATGGTCGCAGAATACCCCTTCATTACCATGGCGATAACCGTTGACTAGATACAATAAGTGGACAAAATGTGATATACGTTTACAGCTATTTTGAGTAATCCCGTCGGAACTCACGTCACGAACAGGAAACATGAACCAGGTATTTGAACGAGCGGTCGTTCAGACTGTATTCAGAACTCATTTTAGGGGCCTGATCAGAAGCTGATCCACCATGTACGTGGTCGCACTCCATGACGCTTATTTAGTCCGTGGTCCATAAGGCCAGAACCTGTTTGCAATTGTGCGCAACTCAAATATGTCCCATGGTGCTGATGACCAGACGTAATCAGTTTTGGGGCAGAAATGAGGGAATAGTGGATAAAATGTAAGTTTACTAAAAAGGAAAACTATGTTTGCAAATATATTTATGAAATCTAACCGTTTCTAACGTGCCATTTGATGTGGTAGACCTGGAATAACCATCATCAGAGAAGATTGTTCCCGTAGTACCCTAGATAAACCTGTGGATATATCAGATAACCACAAGTAAACTACGATTATAACTACGTATGAAGCAGTTTCTCTTCAGGCGCCATGTTTAATCTTGTTTGTTGAGTGTCACAATAAAGCAAGAACGGTTTGGGTAATCAGGCACAAACAAGTTGAACTCTTCAGACAACTGAAACTGCCACTTCCTGAGATCATGATAAAACACTCCGTTCGTTGGGAATAATCTGTCAAACGGCTGCGGTGCACCTCAAACCAGTACATGTCACACCGTGCAGCGACGATCATGTCTTTTGCACGACGAATCATTTTAGACGCGCATGCTCAGCCAACCAGGATGGTCGCAATGAACATGGAGTCAGTATTTGGGATACCATGTTCATTAACTGACGATATTCCTTTAAGGGACGTTAATTGGGGGGGGGGGATTTTGGCCAATTATGGAAGTTAACACCGCCCTTTGGATTTTATGTTAGTGAGAAACGCACCACAGTATGTTCCCATCAGTGAAACGTACAATGTAGTTTCTTGCCGTGAGTCTACTTCTTCACAGTAAGTTCATTCTGTTAACGATGTATTGAGAGCACAACACATCAGAACTTGGAAATATACCTCCATTGAATCGGTAAGACAGAAGTGACTGTTGATAACAGTTGCTGGATGAACATAAATCTAGTGAATTCGTATGAGTTATTTACCTTTTGTGCACTGTGAAGCATGTTCAGGAAGTTAAACCGTTATTCACAAGTTTACATGAAACAACACTTCCGTTTGTGTTAGGTGACTAAGATGACATATTTTGTATTGTATGCCACACACCGGTTATGTTCAAACAAGCCGCTGTAAAGTTTACAAGTAGAACACTATTTGCATGCTCCTCCATTTCCGCAAAGGCTCACTATTTTTCAGGAAAGATGAGACAAAGTTGCTTTAGTTTTATCTCAAACTAGGTGAATAGATAAAAATAAAACGACCAAAATATGTGTGCTCAACAAAAACTATAAAGCTTCAATTGCTAGTTGTGCTCATTCTAAACTGCAGCGTACTGAAGCAATTAGGATTTGTCAAGTCATCACACGAATATGTTAAGGCGCGAAAGTTTAAAGAACACTTCTAAATAATATATGAACAGAAGATTGAGCAGTCGATGAAATTAATTTCCAAATGTGCGCCTAGTATCGGTGAAAGAATAGATTGTGAGCAGTTAACATACGATTTAATCTTGATGATCGCGAACGTAAAATACTGTATTTTGTATACCATGCAGATAGCAATGGCACAAAAAGCTCACTTTTTAGCGTGACACAAGACCAAGAGATGTTATCCGTTCAAAAACAATCACATCAAAAGTGTCAGTATTTTATGCAAAAATAAGGCTGGGCAGTGACTACTGATTACCAGTGCCACGGAAAAGCAAGCAGTGCATTTCCATAAGAAAGGTGTGACATAAATTCAAGCAGCCCTCCTAGTTAGAAGTAAAACACAAGTGAACTGCCCATGCACGTCGCAACTTGGCTAAGGATGCGGGCGGCTCGAGGGCTGTTTGTTCAACAAAGCAGCACATGGGTTAGGCGTTTAAACCAAACCACAAACAAAACCACTCATTTGCACACGGTAGTCGGCCCCAGACCGTCTTCGTTGTCATACACGCCAATGCTCAATTCCTTCACGTAGCAAGGACCGCTTTAGGCGATGCTGTACTCCGATATTTCTTCCTACATTTTTCCTGTGGCTTGTTCGATGTCAGAATATATGCTGTGGTCCCACTACTGAATAGCCGTAGTGGGAGTAGTACAGTACGATCGCTCATCCTCACTACACTGTGATCACCAATGAAGGATATAGTCATCAATATGTTTTTTTGCTAATGCACACATATTGGTCTTTATCGGGATTCATTTGCTAAGATTATCGATAAACCACTTATGACTGAGATTTCCCTAAATATTGTTTTATCTTTTTGTAGGCAGTCATCAATGAATTTCTGCCGAGCTCTGTGAAACGGTGTTTTTACATGGTCTTGCAATCAGTGCAAATGATGAGTACTGCAGTTACTGAGCATTCGAAGCTGTCTTATGGGAAAATGAGTATCTCATTGGACTATTCTGTCCTCTGATTAGCAGTGTCTTCAATGTACAAACTGTCGTTCGATTCATATTCGTGATAAACAACACTATTTTATTAAAAGCACATCTCACTGTATTTATGGGCACCATCGACGCAGTTCGGGTGATTACACTGTTCACTACCATCTGTGTCTAGAAACCTGGATTAAAACACAGAAGACCAGTAGATCCTTATCATACACCATTTATGTGAGTGTTGCATGTCTTACGCAAGTGTACTGCATGGAACACAAATGAACACCATAGCGTGCCACCAAAATCAAGGTGTAATTTCAAATCAAAATGAACCCGCAACATCACTCATTCAAAATTTGTTGTGAAACCGACCTCATTTAAATTTGAGACACGCAAACAAAATTCGGTTCTAGATTGGAATTTTAAAACTACTTTCAATCGCATAAATGATGGATATCAACTAGTAGATGTCTTCACTCGGCTCAACTGTGTCCCTTCTTGACTGTTTTCATATTCGACGTGTATTTTTACGCTTGTTTGTTTGCTGTTTGATGGATTATGCCGATTAACTTTGCAGTGTCGTTTTAGGTTTGTCATCCACAAGCTCAAAAATAGATTGCATTCTGTTGAGGTGACCCGAAATTCACTCGGAGATTGAAATGTGCTACCAATTGTTTCCTGGTTCTTCGGCCTTACAAATAACCCTTTCGTTCCCTCGATGTTTGATAACTTCTCATGTCTGTTCTACAGGTTCCTGTACAATGCACCTCAATGGAATTTGAACTGGCTCATTAAAGTTCCAATGCGATTAGATACACAGCTATATGCATGGATATTGTCACGTTAATGAAGAAAACTCAGAGGATGCAGAAAACGTATTCTTAGTGATGTGTATCTGTTTGAGTGACATATTTCACGTTTACATAGACAATAGGGTAGTATCTTGAAATGTGTTAGTGAAAATTTCTCTCACCCCCATTTTTGTATGCAGGCTGTGTAAAACAATTACTTGGGGTGACTCTTCAAGAAGCTATTATCACGAACGGTGTTTGTCAGAAATTTCCACACCATGTAGACAGTTTTACTTTCAAATTACGTGCCCCAGACTAGTTGTTGCCATGCCGTCGTGTATAATTGTTAACAATAGGCCATATGAGATATTCTGAAGTGGCAATGTTGTGTTGTTCGGGCTGACTGTGGATTACTGAAAATAACCAAAAGCAACTTTGTAATTGTCTGGTCAGTTTTGTGAGAATGGAAACGTGTATTTCTAAAAATACCATTATGAACTGTTGACTTGGTCAATACCGTTTATAGGAATTGAGTTCACGCGTCCACACACCATACACGACATCTGATTTGGACAACATTATGACCGGACTTCCTGATTGCTGCTCATATTACACTCATCCGGTTTGTTTGTTTCGCTTTTACTGAATTCAGTAGACTCAAAATGTGGATTTGGGGGAGGGGGGTTAAATAGAACAGGTGGTGCACATCACCTTTGTTGTGAATAATCCCTTCAGCAAACTTGTGTTGCTGGTAATCACGTAAAAGATTGGCTAGTGAAATTATTCATTTCAAAACTCATAAATTGTGACAAACTATCTAAAATTATTATACTTTGTTTGAATTTCGTTTAACCATTTCTTTGATTTGTTCATCGCAAACCTACGAAACTCATTATACTTTTCAAAATGCAGTTGATGTATACTGCAGTTGAAAGACAGTTTATTTCCCAGTTTTATTGGTCCACTTTGGTCGGAAGTGTCAAAGAGGACGTGTGTTTTTATACTCGGTGTTTTCGAAATAGAGTACTTTGGCTAGTATCATCCACAATTTGACTATTTCAAACATTGTACATTTTTGCATTCGACAACTTGTTAACAACAGTATATAGTGATTGTTAGAATTGAATTCCTCTTTATTCCTCCATGTGGCTTTTGGACCGTATCTTCATCGGTCTATAAAACTAGTGTGTCTTTCTGAATTGGTTCAAGTTATCTAGAAGTCAATGGGGCGTGCATGAATACTGACTGAAGCTGAAGCTTAAGTGACAGGAACCATTACGAATAGTTGACTCGACAGAAAAGTGTCATCATGTACGTTTTGTAAATGGTTACTTCCTGTGTACTTGCTCACTGCCCCTTCAAGCATGGGCCGAACAAATTTGCGAGGATGAATTTGCAAAATATTCCACAATGTCTGACACGTTCGCTGCTATCCAGATCATTCAAGCACACTAATTTTGCGAAACTGTGGCTGAGTCACTGCTCTTAGAATATGTTCACTGAGTTGAGAAAAAAACACAAACGGTGTGAACGAACTTTTCCTCAGTTCAGACAAAAATGAGCACCAATACATCATTTCAGTCGACCGGCTAAGGTTCAGTGTGTGTGAATAAATCAGACGGGGTATTAAGCCATGCTGATACAAAGTGTAGACCCTAATCAGTAGATCGACTGGTATACCATACAATGCCAAAACACGATAGAACAAACCTTCTACAGGCCAATTAACAGTGGTCAATATTGTATTTAACGAAGCAAACTGATCAACATTTTGCTGGGTGAGGCACAAGGGGGGGGTGTTTGTGTACAGATTGGCTTTATCGCTTCAATGATGTCCCAGATAAATGTTGGGGTTGTTTACATATATCTTTTACTAAACACAGGATATTGATCACACTGACTGTAAATATTAGTGCCTTTAGAGGGCTTTTATTGTGCATCGAAGGATTTTTCAAAATATGCGTAAGCGTTTGTTTAACTTTGGAAAGACAACTACTCTCAATGTGATGCTCTAAAATTGTGCGGTAGGCTTTAAGCGACTTCACTTATTGACTTCGGAAAAGTTTTGATAAATTGTTCGTCAATCGACTCGTTGTGTACTCAATACTAATCTTGAATAGTGCAAACTGATTGGAATCCTACAAGTCCTTCATACTGACCTTGGTTTGAATGTCGGTCACTCATCCACGTTACCTAAAATTCTTGAAATGAAGTGACAGATCACTGTGAACAGAATGCTGGAATGAGTAGACTCTTGCAGGTTTGTTTGTGTGAACCAGCTTCTGTAATCAAAACGCATGTAGAAAACGGAAGGAAAAATGTTTGTTTTCAGAAACAGTGGATTATGACATACGATAGAGCAAAGTGAAGCCGAAATGTGGGAATAGGTGCATAAATCGGTCAACCAAGCACGTGAAAGCAATCTCCAACTGAATAATGACCTACAGGTATTCGCTTTAGAAGTAGGATACCAATTCACTCCTATTTGGTCAAGCGGCTTAAAAAACAACTCAAATAATCCCATCAGGTCCATACTCACAGTTTTTCATTGATTACTTGGTGACATTTTTTGTGTTTTTTATGTAACTGACGAGTATGGATTACCAATTCACACTGAGGGAGAACCGCTGAGATTCGCATTAAAAGGAACTCAACTACGTGAAATATCTCAAGCAAACAGGTTGGGGTTCGGGTATGGTTACAACATTTTCCGTCATCTAGACGTTGTTGGGGGAGTAGTTGCGATCTTGTGGGATGACCATTCTTTTGGTGTTCTAGTAAACCGTACTCTGTGTTGTATTACCACCTCCTTGTTACTAAATGTGTAACAAGAAGAAGGCACGCATCACGGTGTATTCAGAAGAACTAAATGAAGACTTATATGCTTTGAACCGGCACTAGAAATTCAAAGGTCACTATCAAGATTTTTGACCTCAACCATTTCGTCTCATATATACACATATATAAATGCTGTAACTTTTGGTAGTAACGATTCTGCGAAGATGAACCTATTGGGTTGAGTGAATAACACCACTAGATTATGACCACTAGATTTTGAGCCGAATGCGTAGATAAGTTAGAAGGAGTTAAAACTAATATGTTTGTTTTTTAATATTATGAATCCTTGGAACGCCTAAACTCGACCTGAATTACTGTGATCTCCATACTACCGTATTTTGGACACATCAGTAAACTTTCTGTTGTATAAACTTTCGGAAGTATTATTTGAAAATTTGTGCATTCATTTATAAGCCTGCTAAATCACTTCTTGGTGAACAGTATTTTGACATCGTATCTGTAGTCGTGTAGTTTGGTAGCATTCCCCAGTCTTAAACTGAGATGCAATTTAGAGGTTACATCCTATTGCATTGAGCAATATACAGTATCGTGCTGAATTCTTCCAGATTAAAGTGACTTATTGGCACGAATGGGCCTCTGTGACGCCAAAAGATGCGGGTCAATACCAATGTCGTGGTCAAAATGCGATTGGCTGGAGTGAATGGTCCACAACACTTGATATTATTACAAAAGGTGAGTGTTGTTCATCGTATAATGCCCCTTTTATCACCCGTTGTAATCCAACCTGATGCTTCGTGACTGACCACTGACTATGATGTGAACGTACGTCTGTTTTGAACAATTTAAAGTAAACTTGCATCGTTCGACAATCTTTACACAGAAGTTCTAGTTCTCGGTTCTTCTCATGTAACTTTACCTTAGTTATGTATAGATTGCTACACGCAACGTGATCAGACACAGAGAGTTTGGTATCATTTGATTGAGGACAGTGTTGGTCCGAGAGATGACACTGAGTTGACCTAAACTAAGTGTTCGTTTAATCGAAGTTCTTAAGCGTTATGTTGTGGTGATGATTGGTTTAATCATCTTTAACGTTCGACTCTATGTAGACTCGCTTCTTTTTTCAAAGTGGTTGCCTTTCGAAATGGTGATTTTTGTCAACTCCACTTTTCCAGGGACATTTTGGGGGTAACTGATGGAACACAATTTATGAAGTCTAGCTCCTCCGTGATACAGTCTTGTCCAGCTGCTCTGCTTTGTGAATGTCCGTTTTCGTTTAATCCAGCAGCCCTACCGTCAAACTTAGGAAGTAGCCGTTAGAACGCCACCAGGTCTCATCTTAACAGACGTTTCATGCCAAGAAGTGAGGAAGAGTTAGCTACGGTGATAGTAGTGATTACAATATTGCAAGCGTAATTCAGACGGCATGTTAGTACTTAACGGATCTATGAAGATATTAGGTGATCTGATGCCAGCCAGGTTATCTTTCTAACCTTATGGTTGCATGTGAATTTGAAGTCAAAATTCACTTGGCATTTATAGATATATTCATAATTTGCTGAGAAAGTTACACAATTCGGGAAGCTGTTCATAGAAAGCTACGTATCCCCATCAAACTTCAAGCATCAGCGGCTTCATAGCAGTCCAGCAGAAGCGTACACTAGTGAATACACATCTCATACCAGCGGGATGAGGCCTATGGCTGTTTACTACAAAAATTGAGTTATGTTGAGGTAAATTTGGTATTTATATATTATTAGAAAATGTCTAAATTTATCATATTTCATGTTGCAACTGTTTTGTTCAAATTTTATGTGTTAATCAGAAGCAGTCAGCTCCATGTCCGAAAACGCAATTTACTTTTCAGAATTCCCCAGATTAATTTCCCGACCTCCGAGAACTAAAAGTGTTAGAAAGAATGAGATGGTCAACCTTCACTGCGCTGCCAGAGGAGACCCAAAACCAACAGTGCAATGGTTTATGGTAAGAACATTTTTATAGTACTTGTGT
The DNA here is from genome assembly GCA_013368495.1 of Paragonimus heterotremus. Taxonomy (NCBI): domain Eukaryota; kingdom Metazoa; phylum Platyhelminthes; class Trematoda; order Plagiorchiida; family Troglotrematidae; genus Paragonimus; species Paragonimus heterotremus. The sequence continues at coordinate 124,230 of LUCH01000740.1, read as the reverse complement.
TGAATATGGTCAATGCGTTGAGTTATATCAATTTTCCCGTCTCTTTGTTGCTTTTCAACGTTGAACAAAAATTCAAGGATTTTACTCAATATAACACGCAATTTGCTGACGTGTGGATGGGTGATGTAAAATTTTATGAACATCATGACATCTACTGTCAACTTGAACTAGACACTTCACTGATGGTAGCGTTTAACTTCCAGTTGGAGCACCATCCTTGAATTGCAATGATATTATATTTTTGTTCTGTCATACTGTGTACACATAAAATCGCGAAAAGTCATTTGAGCAATGACCTTAGTGGGATCAATTAACACGAATCTTTTTGGACAGATAGCTTTGTCTACTAACAAACAGGTGTTGAAACAGTGATCTGGTCAGATTTGTTTTCCTATACAAGTTTCACTGATATTGTTATGTATACTAATTAATGTAATTTTGCTGTGTTTATGCATTTCCCTTGCTCTGGGTGGGTGTAATTAATATTGGCTCCATTTTTTAGTTACTGTCCTACTAACGGAATGATTCCCACTTTTGGTATGGGGTTGGGGATCTTTTTCATCCACTTGGCTCACCAGGGTGCCTACTATTATGGTCTTGCTCTTTCGGCAAAAAACACAGCGACACAATTATCCGTTCGACTTCCTTTGGATTATACTTGTTACAGTATGTGTACGTAGAAAACAGAACTAACCAGCACAGTCGGGTCGGCGTTCAGCGCACATTGTCGTGAAGTAAGCATTGTCTTTAGTCAGATTTGCTACAGTTTTTGCCGTCGTTCCCCATATTGATGGCACTTGCTAGGGGTGATCTGGGCTTTGGTTATAATAACCAGTATTCTCACATCTACGGGATCACTGTCACTAGAAAATGTATTACTGTGAGGACATGTGTGTCGCATTCGGGATCTGTTGTTAATTTTATTGGTGTAGATACTTCTATCTGAGCAGAGTTTGAGACCTCCATAATCGACCCCGATTAGATACATGGCTTATAAGAGGAAGCCAGCAGCAGCCGGTCTAAGCTGGAGCAAAGTTCATATCATGTTGAGTAAGATATATGGACGGAGTCATACAACATTTTCTAGAAATGAAAAACTAATTGGTCTTGAGGTAAAATCACTGCACGTTTACGCAATTGCCCAAGCTGTTCGATATATTTTGTCAGTTTATTGGTGCTTGTCGTTTGGCATACATTGGGTAATGGGTCTATTCGATTTATCGATTGAGTAAGCGACCGAACGGATGGGTGTCTGTTATTCACCAAAGATCACATGAAGAAACAACTGATACGACAATAACAACAACAATGCGTTACGCATTTTTATGGAGTGAATAGTCGGGCGGCCATTACAATGCAGAAGAAAAATCAGGAAGGAGTTAACTCTGAATTGACGCACAAGTCTGCTCTGAGTGGAATGAGAGCCGGTTTGCGTGTGGATATAGTATAGGTTGGACGAAAAGCGGGTTTTCACTAAGTTCAGTAGTTACGAAAGGCTAAAACGAGTGGTCATTTTCATCCACCACACAACTACCAGTTTCGTAGTGGAACGCTGGGACCAGTGGTGCAAATGAGGCCAGGTGAGAGGGTTGAAGCCTTACATTTCACTGCTCAGTTATAATCGTCTTAAGACCGACCTTACACACATGGTCGGACGCTAACGTATGAAATCCTTCTACAAAGTCCGATCATAAAGTATTCATCAGTTACGTGACCAAACGCAGCTGATCGCAGGTAATGATGACGTGATTACTTTTCATTCGTTCATGCCAATTGTGCTTGTCGCTTGGCGTATACTTACCTAGGGTTTTATACCGTGCTGAAGCAGTGGCTAAAAGAACATGTGCTAAAATTTAGTTTCACAAAAGAACATTATTTTCTACTAGTCCTATCAGAGTGACATTGAGTATAGTGACTGACACGAATGTAACTATTCCAATTTTACTGCTGACCCGTGATTTCCGTTGACCGATACAGCGTTCTATCCCTCTCATTTGTTTACATACGCATAAGTTTGTCAGACCATATCCCATGCACTCGAACACATTCAACTGTTCCATTCAAACTAACTTCCGGACAGTATTCGCGTTTGTAATACGTATCCTGTCTTATGTTTAACTTACACAACCTGTACGTTTAATGAACTATAATCGATAATCCATCTCATTTTTTCCGTTAATCGAATAAAATTGCATATCAAACGTGACCTTTTGCCTGCATCACACAAGTTTAAACAGTTGTATATAGCACTGGATCAAGTCTTATATTCAGCCATATCAACGAACCTGGGTAATCGGATTTTGTCGCCGACTTACTGGTTGTTTCCAGTCGTAATTTCCCACCGGTAGTGTCCGGAACGTTCATCTATTCATTGATAACTGGACAGACGACATTGTGGATTGAGTACCCGACCACCATGAGACTGACATGCAAAATCTAAGGAAAAAATCATGATTCAAATAAGTGGAAACAAGATTAATGATTATAATATGGTTCAGTGGAATACATAAACATGTTTTGAATTCATCCATAAAATCGGTAATACAGTTTTGCGCTCTTGAGGGCTCTGATCCAGCCATTTTGTTTGGCAGGACGATCAGGTTCTCTTATTATGTGACCACCTAGTCCTCGGACGACCTCGTGATTGGTCCAAATGCAGATGGAGCACCTGGGTTAAGTTTTGCAAGCTGTACATTCCTACTGTTTCTAGGAATGGTATACACAAGTTTACTTCTACTATATCGTTTATTTTGAAGAACAATATACACAACTTCGTTCAAGTGAAGAACAAACTGTGACACCAAAATTAAGTAACAGATATGTGTTAAGGTGAATGTGAAAACACTCTGTTTATTAAATGTGAGATGCTGCGTAGTTAGCAACACTGAACAAATGACAAGTCTTCTCAGAAGGATAGCAAGCGTTAATGGGCCAGCCATCAAATGAAAAATTACTTCTGCCGTATTTAACAAACGGGTTTAGAATTTTTTTATTTAAAAAATACCCCCGAAATAATAAAAAGAAAATAGATGAACGGTCAGTCAGACAAAATCAAAAACGCTTCAGGACACAAAAGTGCTATCACAGTCAAGGCTTACACATCGGGACAGAAAAATGTCCTTCATAATGAGACAACTGTCTGAGAGTTGGCAACAGTTAACCCCAGGTTCCCCTCATAAATGTGTCCTAAGTTTTTAGGGAACCTAGAACAGTCAGTAAACATAAATCTGTGACTGCGTAGGAGGGCAGCCCCCAGTCGAAGAATAGCGTTACCTAAAGAATGAGACATGATACCGCGAAAAGAGATGATCACAGGTGAATGAGAAACAGAGTTCACATCACAGCCCAAATTATGGAGGACCGGTTGAATGGCGGCATTATGAGAGTCGGTTCCGTACTTCACAATCTTGTCTGTCCAAGCAAATTGGCTTTGGTAATCATTCACTATACTGACGTCGAACACCACAACAGCGCCGTCACAAACCACGATAACATCGGGTTTGATGAACGAGCTCGCCGTTGGTACTCGCATCTCCGCAAAGAAAATAGTCGAAGTTACGCAGTCGTTCCGCCAGGTGCTTGGCCGCAGGGTTGTGTCAGCAACAACACACGTCATGGGTGATCCAGCATGATTGTAGAATATGAGCAAGGCTTTCCGGTTGACCGCAGTTGCCACGGCAGAAAACTGAGTGGTCACTTCGACCACCTCGTGAATTTCGAACCTTAGTCCGCAACAGATTACACCTGGGCTGGATGGCACGAATGAAGATTCTGAGGAAGATGCGACCTGGGTTAAAAAGCCAAAGATTAGAGAGTGGAGATCGTGACACTTCCTGAAGACCACTGTCGTCAAGCGAATGGTAGAATTTGTCCATTCATGCTGCATGGGCTTCCTCCTTGTTCTTCACCACTACACCCTGAACGCGTACTGGGACGTTCACTTCCCTCAGGATAGGGCCAAACAAATTATCTCTGAACACATTCCGCAGAACTGGACATTGACTGGAGAGAAGTCTCTCCATTCGAGATTTGCGCGGGATGGGAATAGTGGTAGACAAACTCGGGATGATCAAACAGTCCAAACGAATTGGGATATGGATGTTGCTGATTGGTTTGTCTTTGAGAAGGCGAAGCCACTGGCGAATAAACTGGCGAATCGTACAGTCCATGGCTTTGAGCGTGTTACGGTGGACTCGGCTCAACACTAATGCATGATCCGTTCTCGGGAACAGATGTTGTCTGAAGAGTTCAAGATGTTGGTGTAGCTTCAAGGGCACTTTGGTAATTTCGTCCAGCATCGTACAAAGTTGCAGACGGTGATTAGTAAATGCTTTACCCTTCCAGGTGAACGGGATATCCAGATAGGTCACCGTGTCGGAAGCGCTTATTGAGTGGATAATGCCCGGGCCGAAGTGGATAGATTCATCGGAGATGGCAGTTGCGTTATGTTTATGGTCACCGCGGATGACCATGAGCTTAGTCTTCTGTGTGTTGATCTTCAGTCCAGATAATTTCAGGGCACTCGCGGCGAATGCAAGTTTCTCAGAGAGACAAGTAGGATCCTCAACTAGGAGGATCAGATCGTCGGCGTAAGCGAATCCGCTAACCAGCGTGTCGTGGAACTGGTAGCCAACCTCCGTTCGAGATAGTGCCAACACCTTGTCCATTGCCATGAGGAACCGAAACTGGGACAATGGGTCGTCCTGGCGAACACAACGCTGGAAGGGAAAAACGGAGCCATTGAGCGTGACGGAAGCATTCCTGTAGGAGTCGGCAATGTAATACGTAGGAGGTGAAGGAGCACCGAAGGCTCGGGCCGATCTGATAATCGAATCTTGTGAGATAAAATCGAACGCTTTGGACACGTCGATAAAAGCCGCACACTGGTTTGAAGACGTGGTACATGAGTTCCGAAGCAGCGCATGAAGCAGGGAGGTTGCCTCAAGGCAACCGTCACGATGCAGGAATGCAAACGTGAGAGCGGGCAGTTGTAAGCGTGAATTCCAACGATCGGTCAATATTTTGTAAAGATACGTTGAAGGTACGGCGATGGGTCTGAGCTCTGTGGGAAGTGAAGGACTGTTTACTTTTGGTACAGGCGTGTTGCAGGAGTAGCACAAATGGATTGGACAACCTTGGGTTAGCAGGAACAGGTTGAAGTATCTGTCCAAGGTATCAGCTTTCACACGCTCCAAATGTTTGGACAACAATTTGTCCAAACCTAGAGTGGTTTTTCAAATGTGTTTCAAAGTGCGTGATACTCCTCCCGAGATCGGGTCAACCAGAGACCAGTCCGGAGGCAGAATCGCGCGAGATGGTCGCTCATCAACGTGTGCATGAACTGATATTACCTCGGCCCAGTATTCGTTGGAATTATCTGGGAGGCCCTATCTGGAGTTGGTGAACCTTTAGCCAGTCAGTGTTTGCACCGAGACCGCCCAGTCGGCACCACGACGAGGTGGTTCAGCGCGCCGACTAAGTCGAACATCAATTGCGCTTACAAACTGGTTACTGATGGCCCACGTCTCCGAAACAAAACAAAGTGTATCTCACATGGAGATGGTGCATATTTTGCTCAGGTAATAAGGGTCTTCTTTTCAAACCTACAAACGACGCATGCCAAAAATTACAAAGCCTGCAACTAGTATTCCGAATAACATCATAACAATATTGTAACACACTGACCTTTAAATATGCTGCTGAATTAAGCGAAATAGTTCAACATATCGATTGGGTTACCAGAAATAAATAACACCGTACTGAATATTTCCCAGTCCTGTGGTGGCATTTTGCACTTGAAAAGTGTGGGCTCTATTATGCCTGGGATAGCCCGGCAGTTAACCGTTTATAGCTTGATCAGCGTTTATTTGACGAAGAATGAGTCAGAGGCTTCCATTAACTTCAAAATGGCCAACACCGATGGTCGTCTGTAACTTTTTCACTGGTCGAATGTACGCCTAACGTACTTCGACAAGGACAAACTCATGCTATACTCTCATGCATCCAATGTTCTCTGTGTTTTCTGCGCCTGCGCCTCAATAAACCAACGAGCCACCTAATCGAGCTCGAAGGAGAATTAACGTTTCGATGGTTGCCGCGTGGACCATGCGTTCCCTTTTGCAAATGTGACTAACTTCTGGTAACTAGCAAGACCGATGTCGATAACAGTAGTATGTCTTCACATGTGAAGTTACTAAGAAAGTGGATATCCAGTCGTAGAAACCTCAAGTGTACACCGCTTAGGCTTAAGAACGGGAGTAAGACAGTCACGAAATCAACAGCTGTACGGTAAGGATCAGTCTGGTTGGGGCCAGAAACGCTATCCCATGAATTTTTCAGCGCGCATATTAAGTCGGCATGAAGGACTGGTGGCGTGTGAAGCATTTTATTCTATTGGGACATCATCACCTCCAAGTCTACTGCTGAAACTATTGACGCTAAGTTGAACCGCACTCTTTTTTTCTCTGGCAAAAGGTTTGACTAGTCATTTTCAGTAGTTCGATGAAGAACCACTTGTTTTTTTTCGTCGGCTTTTAAACTGCTCGTATTTAACTTTTTCAATCATTTTCTCTTGCTCACAGTCATAGCGCATTAGTCATAGCCTGTTGAAGTGACGGAACTTCAAATCTGTTGTCAGCTGAAAGTTTTATTAAGAACATTTTCAGAGCATGCTTTTAAACCTATTGAAGATTGATCTGTATGCTTTCGGTTATCTGTCAACTGATTTAACAGTTTACTCGCTCGGGCCACCTAACAGGCGATCGTTATCCCCTTAACTCGTATGTTGCTCACCTATATCATATTTGAAAACGCAAAAACAAAATCATCATCCTAGTTCGTGCGGTTAATTTATGCTATCAAACAGTAATTGGTACAATGAGACTGCTTGTAACCGAGAGCTGTATATTCGATATCCATCTACTCTCTAACTAGACGTGATAGTCTTCATATGACACTGTGTGTCCTCGTATGGTGAGATGTGATGGTCGAAACGTGGATACCATGAAATTCACATAGTTAGAGCGATCATTCACTAGTACCAGTGCTTGAAGTGTGTCACTGTAAAAAGGACGATCATTGCTGATTTTTCGATGGTGTGCAGGGTTGACACTATACCCAGTGATTTCGATTTGGTAGTCTGATTCATTTTACATTCTATATAATTCGAGGGTTCGTTGAAAATACCGAGGTCTTATTAAAGAGAGGTCTGTGTTCACTAGGTGTTTTCAAGCTCTTGGTTATGAGTGAAGGTTCTTGGACAGTATGCAGTAACAAGTTAACAATCGTTGTCAATGTGTAAATGTGTGAACTGCTCCTTGTTTTACAGTATCTTTCTTGGCTCCCATCTTTTGTATTCGAAAGACAACAATGCCAAGTGTATACTGAAGGGTTTTTATGTATGCTCACGTGTTAATGCTAAACTGTCTGAATACTCCCAACGAACATTAGTGTGATAGCCGGATCTATTCATGCAATTGATCCCTTATGGTTAGTATGGCATGAGTAATTTGTTGTACTGAAACCCCTACCACCATTGGATCGACGCAGTACGCAAGCCTGTCCACTAACTTACGGTGCCGGGATAGATCATGTAGTATCATCTGCTAGTCGTATTATGGATAAGCCTCGAATCAATTTCGAGTGTCTGAAACACCGTGATCTACTTGAAGAAGCTTGCAATATACGGCATACATGTTCATTCCTATTCATCTACTGTCGACAATTACCAGTGTTTGTGGAGGGATTTCATTTCACCGTCACTGTTACAGCTCATGATGGATCATGATCCATCTCCTCGGTATACTGCCACCCAATACATTCTAGTCTAATTTCTTTGCCATTTCAACCTTTTAAACTGATGTTTCCACTGTGACTTTGTATGTTGACTTACGTGGCTCAGTTTAGTTCTTACCTTGATTGACTAAGAGTTGGATTCGCATTAAGTTGCTTTCAGAACAATTACTATTCCCGTAGAAAGTGAAATCCGCCTGCACATCGTCCAATGTTTGTGTCCATCTGTGTATCTCCCACCCATGAACATACCACTGCTAGACATTTTATGAGTTAAACGCCAGTTAGTCGAGTAAACTGATAAGCATTCTTTAAACAGCCTCATATTGTTCATGATGACCATCAACTAAAGCATCTCAACAGCACCCTACGCAAGTAAAGTGTATTCCTAATTTAAAAGAGTAGGCGCATAAATGGTTTGAGAGCCGTACAATAATGAGTACACTCTTTTATTCGACATGATTATATAAACAGATAATATGAAGTTTTAAACAATGTTCTCGGAAAACTTATTCGAATGGTGCTTTAATATTTCCGCAGGAGAAGAAATCACACCCCACAATGAATTCAAATGTTACTGCTTTCCTCGGAGACACGGTTCCCAGGATCACGATTGGCGACGTTGACGAAGCTGAGCAGATTTTGGAGCAGAAACCTCAAGCGATTAACCATGTGAGACTGTCACAAAATTTGCCAAACTCCGCTACAGTGAAACTCGATGGATCTCTGAATCTTCTTGTTACACAGCCTGAGGATGTTGATGGCACGTTTTACTGCATAGCATCAAATATAGTCGGTAGCGTGATGAGCTCGGTGGAGCTTCTTTATGAGGCAAATGATGACGAACGTCCAAAAGCCAATCGGCTTCAGTCGATGACTGTGATGATTGAGGGATTTCAAGTTCAGCCCCAGAGCTTTGGAGTTTGGATATCTTGGAAACCTAACCTCAATATGGATGTTATTAATACGGATCGAGTGAGAATACTGGTGGAACAAGGGATCATTTCCAGTCAGTCAACTATTGCAGATAAGAACACTACGTGCTACTATGTTGTGTATAGTCGTCTTGTTAGAACCAGGGAGAAATGGAGATCCGGTGAGTAAATCAGTTTTTACTGGTCATGACTAGCGAAATTTTCAGACTTAAACCAGTATTCCTCAGTCGATTTCATTCGCGCTCAGGTCCATCTCGTAGAAGGGATTGTAAAACATGACAACCGCACGGCGGTTTAGACTGTTTTCTACTCACAACTAGCGGTAGATAATGTTTCTCATGTGTTGGTTCACCCGAGCTCACAGAGTTAAACCAACCTATTATGTGAATGCATGCACTTGAGATCAGCCTGCGCTCGCGACAAAAAATGCACACCACGGTTGCTGTTTGACCAGATCAAAATTAGGTGTATAATGTTTCATTTTAAGAATTCTGAATCTAAATGTCTTTTTATTTAAGTTTAAAACATGATAAAATATGGTTGCTGTAAGGAATATGCAAAAGAATGTTGTTCCGCGTAACAGTTGGTTTTCGAATTCAGTTTTACAGGTTGATTGTAATTTGTAGGAGTTGTTTTCGAGCATATATTCAAAGCTTGTGTGATGTACACACCGTGGTCTCCAGTTATGGAACACAGTATACATCACAAATCTACTTCCCTATGCCGGGACTGATAAATTTGATTGTAATTAATTCACTATTTATTTTTATGAGCACTACTCTGTTTTCTTGAATTCGTACTTGGTTGTTTACTACAAAGTATTATTTCAATGTCCCTCTGCCGTTTGAACAACTACAGGACATCGGCAAACTGAATACCCTAACACTGAGTAAAACCTATACATCGAATTTTCGTTTTGAATCGTATGTCAAAGCAGCCGTGGCAGAACCAAGCCACCACAACAACCTGAACTAACATGCCGGTGTTTTTTTATCCATTTTTCAAACAACTTTCAATACTAGACGGGTATGCAATTCAAAGACTGTACCAGTATAGGATTAGGCGCGTAAACTTCATCGTTGCATAACCCTTGGGCTTCGAGGCTTTATATTATAACGGGTTCCACGTTTGTATGGTATAAGGATCAATACTGTGTCAGTATGTCCGACAGTATAGTACTACGATGATTCTGCGAGGCAGCTGATGCCAAAGGGTGAGATATTGCGAGAAATATTAACTGGATGAATGAGCTGTATTCGGCTAAATTCGCAAGAAACGAAACTTACTAACATATAAAAAGCGCCAACAGTCGGCCGGCCTATTCTGTGTTAATGAAGATTAAACCATTAAACACTTACCAGTTAAAACTATGCATACGAGATAAACACTGCGAACCACCATCCGCATCTCCGCTCACCCACACAACGAAACACCGTTAGTGTACATGTGAGTCTGAAAGCTGAACGATTTTCGCAGGTATATCTATGAAAGATAATGAGTGAGCATCAAAAGGTTGATTATCATACAGTGTCATTAGCCGACCCCTTGTTCATAATGCCTCACTGATGTTTACAATACGACACTAAGGAATATTCAATCAGAGGTAGTGTATTGGTATTACGAAGACTTTAAAGAGTGTGGTTGCTGGATGTTTTTTGCCAAGACACGGTCGAACCAGGAAATAATTAAAGGTTTATTTGGCCTTGCAACTAAGAGGTTGCACTGAACTGTCTACGGTGTGCATTGGTAACAATCCATCACTATTTCACAAATCAGAAAACTATTTTGTCTTGGAATTTTAACGTTCTTTCTATCTGCTGATAGCTTTATGTTTGTGCCCTCTTTCTGTTTGCAAGTTTCACGTTCGGGCAAAATCAGTGATGCTCATAAAATTGAAATGCCCGGTAATTAATTTTATGGAATAATGAGTCCCCACCCAAACATCCCAGCCAGTCAGTTTTCTATCGATCACCATCTAAACGAGTAAAATGTTTATCACTTGTAACTGTGGGCAAAGTAGAGGGCTTCCGGTGCATGTGGTCATAGAACATTGGCGACAATTGGCTACAGTCGGGCAGAAAACATTCCAACCCTAATTAAAATTCTGTGTTGCTTTGCCAGTTCGAGTACAACCACTCGCTGTTCACAAGCTTTGGCTAGGAGGTTTCATTCCGGATGAGGCTTATGCATTTAAGTTGGCCCGATGGTGTGCCGCTGATAAACCTTCTGCACGCAGCCCGGTCGTGTATCAGAAGACAAAGCCATTCATTTCTTTCGCTGCATTAGAGGGACGATTTCACGGAACTCTTGAGTCCACGGACGACCAGATTCCTGTGGTGCAGACACCAAGTAAGTCTATTGTGACTGTAATAATTTGCATCTCGTAATTGCAAACACGCAAGGTAAAAAAGTTATACATGTCCTTTGGATTTTTGTTGTTTGTGAGTAATGATCAGGTTGCCCGATCGCCTCGCGAGGGAACATAGTTATCATCTGTTATCTCTAATCCATAATTCCTCGACTAAGACCTTTCGAAGTTGAAATCACAGAAATCATTAATTTGTTCAGTGACATTTTGAAGAAATTCATTTGCTTGGGATTTTGTTCCGGTTGTGAGAAGCAAACAGTCCCCACAAACGTCTGCTTTAGGAAAGTGCGTTGTATGAGCAGCGTCATGAAACAGGAGAGCTTCTCGAATATGCTGTTCATTTCTACTCAAAGCCACTTCTGTCAAACGGTTTGTTTTAAAAGGGACCAACGAAGATCAGCTTTGTTTTTGACATGTTTTCAAGGCATACTCATTTATCCTCCTAAAACAATGTTTTGAAATATAAGCAGTAAGCCCACCCGTTGGATATTCTTCACACTCTGTCTACTGATCTTGAAGTGGAACTGCTTTCTGGTGTGCTAAAATGTTAACGAATAAAATATGTCGGATATTCTACTTTTAATGTTAATTTGGTTTTTGGAGGGGCTGAATTCAATGCTGTGAGCAATAGTGTTACGTCTCGTTCACAGTTAATCATGGGTAAAATGCCATCTCCGAACCATTCGTGTATCTGGGCGTTTCTTGTGGAAGCGTCACTGTTTCTTTCGCCGAAATACCATACAATGTATGCTAGCTTAGAGCGCAATGAATAAATTCCAGCGACTGCAGTAATTTAACGATAATTATATTTCAAATAAAATAACTTCACGATGTATGTACAAAATCTGAGGTCGCCTAAACGTTCACTATCAATCGGGATCTTAAAGTATGTTAGATGATATATATTTACAAATATGTTTAATTCTCTTCTTTGATGAGATATTTAGGATTATTGGGATTGGGTGCATATGTGTGACATCAAGGCCATTGCTGCATTCTGGTATCTTGGACCTGATTTAATTTGGATGAACTCAAACAGCTCTTTTCGAATGGTTACTCTATTGTCCTGGGCCATCGCACATACCTATCAGTTAACTGAGGGATAGCAGATATTTGTAAGTATGGGAGTTCATGCAAACAGTGTTTTTATGTCCGCCAACCTAAAACTACTTGGCTGATGTGTTCCCCAAACAATTCATCTATCTAATCCGGATCACTGTATCTTAATGTTTTTCGTCTGTTTTGTTAATAGAAAAAGTCAAATTAGTGGATATAACTTCTGATTAATTTTGTTGGACATCAAACAGTTCCCTACCTGATCCCAAAACACTATACAACAGGAATATGTAACGCCAACACAACACTCAACATTACACCTAGTTCAACCAACCTTCTCATATTTCGGTTTTGAAGTAATTGAACAAGAAGTGATGAAATTTATGAATTTATGCAAATATCTGCATAAAATGACTAAAAATGCCTACAGTTTCTATTTATCGAAATAACTGGATACTGTTAATTGTGAAGCAGAGCATACTACCTTTGTTTATGAGTAAGATAAAGTTCGACGACAAACGTCAAGCGTATTCACGATAGTTCTGCTCGAACTGCTACTTCCACAAAACCAAGAATTTAAGATTCGATGCGCTTTCTCCAGAAGAATATAATTTTCTAAACATTTGTTAGCACACTGAATGTACAAACCGAATGAAAATAATTGATTCAATCAAGTTGACACGATGTATCACTAACCGTTAGTATCACCGGTAGTTATGTCGCGACAGATAGTGTGAAATTAACAGAAGTAGCAAAAACAACATTGTGTGTGCATGGTTTGATAATCAAAGTTATGGGCAACTACCCGTATGCAGAAAATGTCTTCCATACGTTGTTGATGTTCAACACCGATGTAAACGTGATGGATTTCTGGTATATAACAATGACGGAAGAAAAATTTCCTCAAACCTCATTTCAACAGCAAACAGACTTGCGGATCAATTTCAAACTTGATTTGGTTCTCCGAGCATAAATTACAATAGAAAAGTAGAACAATTTTTTTCTACCGTAATTAGTTATGCAAAAAATGGTACTGATCCAGTATTCTAGGTTTTTCTTGAGTTGCCATCTTTATTGCTAAATTCAAGAAAACATTTTTTCAACCGTGATAACGTAACATAATTAGCTGATTGATTCATGTTGATTTGGAGTAAAAAAGTATTTAACCGGCACACTGTGGATAGTTGTTACAAAGCTTATCAGCCAAGTGTAAACATTAGTGATTACTCTATTAACCAGATGCGCCGCGAGATTTGACCATTATTCCAATTTGTATAATTAAGAGCATACTATTAGCGCGTTCATGTGAGTAACTGCTGCTTGTTGCCCCGAATCAAACATCAGATACTTACACAACATAGAAGATATAATTGCAAAACACAAATCTGGCAATGCGATGAGAGACCGCTGCACAAAATGCACGTATGGTGAGAGAACTAATGAAATCCATTGAGTAACTTCAGATTCATCTTGATACCTGTCAGTGAATAGCTCTTGTGCCCACAAAATAGCTGATAATCGATTACACCTAATTGGACTGTCTTGTGGAAATTGCTGCGTTCTCATACAGGCCGTTTTCCTTGATCGTTTTATAACACACACACTACTCACAAAAGTTGGAAGATGTGTACCACAGAAAGTCGCTTATAAGAATCATTGCTTCTGTCCTACGAGTTGTACTGTTTTCTCCGAAATAGTACAGTTGTCATTAACTACCGTGTAACATCCGATTAGAAATTTGTATCTCTTAGGTCGTTGGTTTTTTTGGAACAGAAGAACATTGAATTACTAGAGATATATTTTTTCCAGTACCGACCAGGCGTAGACAAACGGTTACTTATTTTCGTGATCGGTAACAGGTGGCCGACATATGGAACGTAAAATCAAAGTGCCGTTTTTTATTTTGTTTCGACTGAGTCGACGACGACCCCGAAGTTGTAAAATTTCTGGAGACCGAGCTTTATGGCAGGTTTCAAAAGACCATCAAATAAACAATTGCCATATCACTTCTGGCTAGCCAGTGTAGCAATACTTGTTTAGTATCACTTTTCCTGATACTGCTTACTGACTTTAGTTCGTTTTGCGGTATTTTCTGAGGTGGCAGATTAATCTGCGAATAATCTGTTATTCTAGAAGGTTGACTAATTAGTGTAGTCTTATGTGAAGCTTTACATCTCGAATAGCCTCCCAACTTAACGCATCCGTTCACTAATTAGATAAAATGCCCAGGGAGGATGTTCAGTCAAATTGAAAGCTTTTTCTAAAGCGTTTACCGGCGCCAAAACGTTACATTATGACCAGAGGGACATTCAGTTTGTTGTTTCCACAAGGTATCTGTCCTCTCCAATGGTATTACGTTTAGTTCGACTATCTTCGCGTTGGACGTTTGGGTCTACCTCACAGACCAGACCTAGTATCCTCCATGGTGTAGTTTGGTCAGCAAATTTGTGGGAAAATGTTTTATCCAACATTCACCACCTCCAGCAATCCACGTGTCAACAACACAAAATTGGTTTAGGGCTATCATCTTTGTTGGTTCGAGTTAACAGTGAGGCGAATAGTAAGTAAACTGTGAACTTGTTTGATGTGGAATGATTCATCTTGTGCGTAAATATGTGGTCGACAATGCCAGTTTGATTGAATGATTGTTGCTGCCTGGGTGAATTCTGTGGTTATGTTGTCTGTATTTCAATTTGATGGTCGACGTCGAGCTAATTAATTATGGCTTCTTATGCATCACATCGTTGCAAGTAAACACGAAAGCATATAAGATGATGTGGACCTTGTTTAAATCTAGCAAGGATAAGTAAAGATTGAAGGTTACTATGAACTTGCTGACATTACTGACAGTGTTGACGACCAGTCGAACCATATCTCATACACTTACCTTAAAACCATGAAGCATATTCTTCGCATGCTTCGGCATATGACGCGAATATCAGCTACAATGTGGTTTATTGGTTTGTGAGTTTAAAAGTGTTGTAAACGTTTGCAACATGCGTGTTTGTCATACACTGTCCAAAATATCGGGTGGGCTATTTTAGCTTTTACACCGGGACGTCGGACGCTAGCTTACAAGTTCGAAAACATGGTTAATGTTTGTCAATCAAGATGTCCTTTCTCAAATTCTTATGGGTCTCTACGCATATGTGTTTCATATACAAGAATTGGGTTGCGGACACAATAAAGTGTCCACCTTTCATAAAGTTTTTCACTAAAGCCATTCCAAACATCAACTATTTTGGGTTTGAAGACAACCGTAATTTTACTATGCTATGTTCCATCCACCTCGTTAAAACCCCGATGAAATATATCCCTTTTGAATCGTTTATTTCTTTCTCAGGTGTCCGTATGTTTATTAGATCCCTGCACTTTCATATCGTTCGCATGAATTTCTGGAGAGAATACGATATGCGGAATTACATACATTAAACCGATTCCTTGTGACAGTAATTGGAGTGCAAAACAAATGGTGCTCGTTTTGTTTTTCTTTCCATCAATTCAAATGACCCCCGATTAGTAACAGTATTCATTGGCAGTTAAATCACGTCGTTTTCTTAACTTCAGCAGTACTCAGCTACATGTAGAAGTATCTCAACGGCCGTCTATGACCTCAAAGTTTATTTCAAACACTGAGTTCCCTTGATCTAGTTCACCAATATCTATAGAAGACATACGTTGTGATATGTTAACATTTCGTTTACTCAATTCAGTCACGAACGTAAAACACATGCGGATAGCAACAGCAGTAGAAACAATCAACGATTGAGTCTACATGAAACAAGGATTGTTATCAGTTCCAGGGCAGACAAAATGTGTGAGTCAACAGATCATGCACACACAGGACCGGACGGCAAGTATTGAGTAACATTGCCTCGGAGAAGGCAAGCAAATTCGGATTCCGATTACGCAACAATACTTGGAATGAGTTGGTGAGGTCAACAACGTGATCTATTTCCATGATATGTTTTAAAATGAATGAAGTCAGACTTCGTCTCAGTCGCTTTGTTGCCATTGCCTGTTGCGTCGTAGCGTGCAACAACTACTTAGACATATGTTCAGCCATTGTTTAACTGGAGACGAAATGTTGACATCTTGCGATATATGTCTTCTTTTGTTATCGATCAGCTTAACGTTTATGTTTGTTTTTGTCTAAGGTGCTTCAAAAATTACCGTATTTTTTTCTGTGTGAGATAGTGGTTTTTCTTCTTTCCATTGGACAATCAAATCGGTCATCAGCATACCATAACAGCTACGAAGTTACAGGTTTCGTTACGCACGTATGTGACTAAAGGAGGTTGCGAGCTAGATAGAGGCTTTCAGGCAGATTAGTGTGCTGCACGCCCTTTTCTTAGACCTTTTTTTCACGGATTACATCTCAGTACGTGTGTGTAGGTGGCACAAACTTGGCTACAGCAAAAAAGCTGATCGGCGTCTAAGCGTCCTCTTATTCTGATTATTGGAACTGGTTGAGCACAACATGGGTGTTGTTAGCCACACATAAACTCATACAAATACAGAGCAGTAGCATGGGCTACGTTAGGTGATTTGGTTATTGAAGCTCGTCATTAACGGGAAACCTGTGTGGAATTCCTGGGAACTCTCGCAGGTCTGCGTAACTGGGACGTGTTAATCACAGTGCACTGAAAAATGGCTCGCTTGCTACCATCTGTAAATGTCTAACAAGTACTAAAATGAACGTCAAAATTGGTTGAAATGTGTACATTATACTTCGGTTGCAGTGAAATGTTTATAGTTTAACACTATGCAGCTAATCTATCGGTTTAACATCGGAGTAACATGTGTTGTATACGTCGTCGTTATATGCGAATAGCTATGAATTTATTGGTGTGGTTTTGATGCTCTTTCTGCAAAACCAAATACCTCTTTTGTCCGGTTATAAGTACAGTGCTTTTTCTCCAAAATGTCTCTCCATTCGAGGAGGTTTGCTGATTCTGTTTAGAACCTTAGGACACCAGAGAGATCACTTCGAGATCCACTCACGTACCACAGTTTTAGTACTGGTTTGATTGTTTACTTAATAATATTGTCTCAGTATTATGCTGTATTCCACATTCACCGGCAAGTGTTGGAACAAAATCTCAGTAGTTACATTTTTGTAATGAACTTATTAAACACACAGTGCACAACACACATATAGGATATCCATCCCATTAGCTGCAGAAGTAATAATGTTTTAAACTCAAGGTACACAAAACGCAAATTGTCTGTATTCGCGAAGTTTTGTGAGTTATGTTGTGAGACAAACAAATTTAACTGAAAGCAAAACTTTCTTACAGTACTTCAGTTTGAATTAAGTTAACTGAAAAGTCTACGTGAACTCGAAGTCTGTCATCAATTGTGAATGATATTAAATTCACATCAACACTAATCCCCTAATTTTTATCAGTAAGCGCAATACTACCCAAAAACTTTCAAGAGACAACAACTTGACGAGTCATCCTAATCGTAAAGTAATCCAATGCACTTGATAGAACAGTCATTGTGTCCCTGCTAGAGGTATTCGGGCAGCGGCAACATAACCAGCATGAAAACGGCCAAGGGTTTGCATATAATCGTGGATTACTTTAAATCAACCACACAATGATCAAAACAGTTGCTTCCTGAAAGCGTGACCGGTGTTCAACTCTTGGCTGCGACAGGGATATGTAGTGACAAACTCCAGTGAGAACCTGATTCGGGCCCAGTTCTTTGTTACTAAAGCGGTTAATTGAAAGTTTCAGGGGATTCTCGATTGAATGACTCAAGTTTCACTGCCGATAGCCCTCCATGGTACAACGCTAATTAAGATGTTGCTCAATAACTTGGTTTGCATGACTTCCATTTTAAGAAAAGCATTTTAATGAGGTCATTGTTTGTGGTTAACAGGGCTATTACTTTACTACTATAAGAGTCGATTGGGCGACCTGAACAGTACTCATATGCGAGTGTGGCGGAGAGTTCACACGTGATGAATGGGTCGTGTCTAGGATGAAGTCAGTGATACAGCGATCTGAGTGGTTGTCTCAGGAAAAATTGGTCAGTGTCAGCTCCGGCCATGACGAACATTCGCGAATAAGCAAACAAATGTTAACATATATAAAAAGCTGAACTCAAATATTTTACATTTTTCAACATACTTACAACCAGGCTTCTATGCTTGGACAAGTAAGAACGTCAGAGACCACAAATGTACGAGTTTAAAATGCCGTAGTCTCTGCTAACCCTTCAATTCATAGTAACAAATGCTACTCAAGGCTGACCACCATTATAAGCATACTGATGTGAATGTGTTGACCTGATATCATCTCACGAAAGTTGTCAGACGAAATCGAAATTTCCTTTAGGAAAACCAATAACTGAATTATGATGATATTCTTGTTTGATGCATACATTTTAATAAATGAAATAACATACTAATTCAGGACAACATTTTCTTAACATCGATCGTGTAATTGTCTCAGCATTACAGTCTTATCGTTTTTTATTCTTTCCTTCTATCTGAAGGTAGTTTGCTCCCAAGACCACACAGTTTGCACTTGTTGTTGCCACGAGCTCTGAATCATATCACTTCGAACTGGCAATCCGGAGAGTTGTACACAAGCGATTCAACGTTTCTTCTAAGATGGAAAGTAGGTGGGACGGACAGTGAACAAAACGCTTTTTCTTCCATACTTTATCACCGTGTGGAATATTTTCTGGGATTTGTGGACGGTACCACAACTTTTCATTTCCCGACTACTTTGGTATGGCTTCCAAATGTGACTAACAGTTGGCACACTTTGGCACCAATTCGTGCCCCTCAAAAATCGTTTGCCCTGATCACAGAACAGAATGACCTGTCCGATGTCTTGTCTGACAGTCTATCTCGAGTTTTCATTTCGTCCATGAGGCTACGATTCCGAGTACGCAGTTATGGTCTCCTGTGCGTCAGTGAACCATCACAAGAGTTACATATTGAAGAACCCCTATTAGGTAGGCGAGTTCTCTATCCCCAGTTTTGTTTGTGATTAAACTTATAGTAAATAGAACGTCAACACATTTTTGATGATGATCGCGGATAAGTCTGACTGACTTATACACCTAGTGGACGATGGTCATCACTGGTAATAGGTTAAGCA
The DNA here is from genome assembly GCA_013368495.1 of Paragonimus heterotremus. Lineage (NCBI taxonomy): Eukaryota > Metazoa > Platyhelminthes > Trematoda > Plagiorchiida > Troglotrematidae > Paragonimus > Paragonimus heterotremus. Next base: position 104,959 of record LUCH01000740.1, on the reverse strand, counting down.
AGTTTGTCCCCAAAAGTGAACGAAACTATTCTCAACAACCACTGAGATGATACGAGGGTTAATGGACTTTGACAAAAATACGTGGCTCTCGTTTGAATCACTACACAGCTTTCTTGGACTTAAACGACACGTAACCTGCGATTGTAGGAAAAATGATAGACACTCTACTCCGTTTCTGATGCCACGGTTAGTAAGGTAAGGCTTCGGTTTAGTAGCCATACAGCATATCCCAACTTTAAAATAAACGTTCCCTTTTTACCTTGTTTACCAAATGATGTTCCTGAATAACGTTTTACGATAAGTTGGCTAACTGTGCTTATTGTATTCGGTATATCTATCAGATTGCTTTTCACTATGTATGTGTTGACATTGGGGCACATTGACGGGCCTGTTTACCATTGACTTCAAAGTACTAAGAATGACTTGTACAGAGTCGTGACACTGTACGGAGAAAGATGAGGACCTTGAGGTCGTAACCAATGTGAATCATAGATCGGAAAAGTTCATTTACGATTCTAAGTACTGTTTAATCGTGATGAGATTGCAGTCAACTCCCATGAGCTATGGATAGTACAGGTGTACGTAGCGTAAATACAACAAACGGTAAATTGTCTAGCGGGTTTGTATTAAGCAAACCTGCCTGACAATGAACTTTGGTGAAGTGGGCTAATCTAGCACTAGGCCCGTCTACGGTGCTAGTAAAACCTTCATAATCTTCATCACCGTCACCATCGTAGCAGTCATGAGTCTGACCAAAAGGTACTGTGGCTCGGGTCACCGCTGGCCTCAATAGTGACGTGGAATATCCTAGAAGAAAACGTTAGTAAGAAGGCTGAAAATTAATAGAAGAAGACTAGGTGGAATAACTAGAAATGTTATGGACACAGGTACGCCATTGACTACGACACATCGCTATCTCAGATAGCATCTCCAACCAGTGGTTTGAGTGATCACGAAGACCCCATTCAAGTAGGTGACACCTACCCACTTTGCTCAATGGAGCAGTCAGAGTCTTCATATTTCGTGACCACGTTGTTGGTTGACCACCACGCGGTTTTACCTTTACACTAGTCGAATTTTGATGTGACCGTATACTAAATCACACGGCTGTGTGATGAATACTACGCTAGAAATTCTATTTTTTTCATATACTGTGATAACGTTGTTCATTGGTATCATTCAGTATGCCTTACAACCACAAGAAATTATTTATGCAGTTATTCCAGAATGCACCTTATTTCTTTTGTGCACAGGTCATGTGCTGCCCGTTTTAAATCGAACTGTTGCACGTGAACAACTATCCCTGAAGGTTATGTCTGAACATCCAAATAGCGTCTCATCACCGACCACACACCCTGTTGAACACTTTGGTTCAGTCAAGTTTACGTTAGGGATATCCAATCGCCTCTGGTACACAATGAGCTGTTCGGTCCTAGTTTGTGTGTTGCTGTGTTTCATTGTTCTCATCGCGTATCGCGTATATCAGATGCGTTGCATGCGCAAAACGATCAATGTTACAGTTGCTGAAGTGAATCAGTCACCGTGTGAGAACAACCGTCTGCTAATCAATCAGCTGCGACTTGGTTTGCCTGGCCTACCAATATATCATCAGCGGCCACCGGAATTCACAAATACGCTAACGGATTTGAAACAACGCGTCAATAAACCAGTCGCAGAAGTTGAGGCATATCCAGAGTTAAAACAATCCATTTTTAGTCATAAAGCCTATCCCATCAAGCCTAGTCTGAACCTCCCTCTTGGTTGGAACAATCTGAACAGTTTGCAATGTCAAAACGCATCATCATCAAAGGTCGCTTCGGACAAGCCGGCATCAGTTGGCAGTCAGATAGGTTTTGCTTCTAATTGTCGTAATATTTCGTGCATCGTCGTTCATGAGAATGAGTCGCCTAAATGGACGGATTCACATACATCACATTTAGGTTGTACATTCACAAATGTTACGGATTCTTCCCTAGTTGATAATATCTGTCAGACACATAATATAATGCACCACGCCGGGATGTCCGGTAGTCAACTGCGCCCAATTTCTGAAGTCTTATGTTTAGGTGAGTTGAGTCTAGTTTCCGTTGTGTTAGACGATTTTTGTACACGCTCAGTTGGAACGGAACATATATATTGACGTTAAAGTTAAGGTAATGCAGAATACAATAAGAAAATGATATTTTGAACGGTGACGCAGCAGTGATTGTTACAGGGTTAACGTTCTAAAACATGTCACCTATGAATGTTAGATTGTTCACTTTTATATTTGTCTGTTTAGTTTTACGATTATTAACAATAGATTACTGATGAGTAGTCGGAGATTTGGTTAATTGCAAATTGAACATCACTCACATTTGATCGCAGCTGTCGCATCCCCATAGACTTTCCAGT
>LUCH01000740.1:29330-102465 GCA_013368495.1 Paragonimus heterotremus | reverse complement strand
TGCACCTAGTCTACTACACTCAGAAAGCATGGTTGCACCGGATAAAGTACGTCGTTTCACTTCTTGTTACGTGCATTCGAAAGTGACGATCAGCCATTGTGGTGTATTTTGGTCTACTCGGATTAGTTTAGTCTTCTTGGCGAAAATAGGCGGGTTTGCCATGGTGGCGGTGCGTGATAAGTCGGTCAAGTGTACGAAAATTTCCATAGACTCTCCAGTCGGCCCCTTTCGAAAAGAAGCACTAGACTCGAGTTTCGCTCTCATTAGAGCTCGTCAGTAGTGCATATCATCGCCACTACCGGGACTTGAACCATGGACAAGCTGTTCATGAGGCAACCGTGTTAACGACTGCGCCATTGACCTCACGTTAGGCACGACCGAATTATCATATGTGAAAATAACAATAGACACCATGATTGAATTAGTCCTGTGGCAAACCGTTCAACAGTCTGTTGCAAAATGGGTGAGCTTTTCGCGTGTAATGGTGATGCTACTAAATCAGGAACGGAGTATTTCGGAAGTAGCAAGCGTTAGCCACAGAACAGATGAAGAAAAATGACTCATAACACGGATGTTTCTGATTGAAATCAACCTGAAGCAGATTTCAATTGATGAATGGCGTGAAAACAAAACGAGACCATTAAAGTGTCGGTTGGAGAGTAGGCACTGTTTTATACGTGATTGAAGGGGATCGATTGTAACCGTTTTCTAGGCCTCGGCCTGAGTTGAAATGAAAGCTGATGTCACTTGCAGCTCAGCACAATTTTATACGTACACTCTTACGCAGTGAATCACGTGATTTATTGCGGCTGCTGCCGATGTATCGGTAATAACCACTTGTGTCACTTTGATGAGTACCACTTATTTATCTGGTCTGTTGTTGATTCAGGACGCAACACGTCCATCTAACCCCGAAAGCTGATTGACAGTCAGTAAAGTTTGGCAAATGATTGTGAAGTGAAAAAAGAACCGGTGAAACATATCATACTCAATGTCACATATCACGTTCTAATTGGCCAAACCATTCTAATTGAGCCTGATCACATTTTGTACACAATTGCGTGGAAATGGCTACATGTGATATGTGCTGACTGAAGGCTGAGAACTACTCTGTTCATCGTAGTAGTTAATGAAGCTCACCCTCAGGAAATTCCACAAACTAAGTAGTTTCCGTCGTGGTTATCTAAGCGACAGATTGAACCAGTAATAATTCACATTACCAGTAGAAGTACTCATCGACTAGACCGCCAGTCTTATTAACGCCGCTCCTAGTGCAGATTTATGTTGCAGATAGTATGTAACTTACTTACACTGCCTCAGTAGTGACGGATGCATTCACTCAAGAATTATCAGTTTATATCGGCTACGGTTACAGGGACACAGGCCAATAACTATAATATATCACGTCACTTAAGTTCGGTCTGACAATCCTCGAATGATCCATTGTTCTAGTCCTACTCACCTAGGTGAGTGCAAGCCATTATTATTAGCTAGACGGTGTTCATTCAGATTAATGGGATCGTAAGCTGTCCACATATATTTTTCTCCATTTTACTGCTTCACAGACTATACGGATGAAGTGCAACGAAACAAACTTCATTCAAGGTAAGCTACACTCAGGGTAGTTGACAGGAAATTTACGCATCTGTAAATTACCATGCACGTAATTCTCTTTGGTTTGTCCGCAAACTTAGTATCGAGATAGCGCTTTCACATACAGGTTTAAACATAGGAAGTTGACACATATTCCTGCCTACCTATCCACAAGGAGTTCACGTTAAATATCAAAACAAGCACTGATTGAACAGATATTATATACTGGTAATCAGACTGACACTATCAGTTAAATCTTGATAATATACAGCACGCAGTAAGAAATTGACAATCTTCGGACGTATCCAAATTTCGTTAGCTAACGTTGTAAAATCCAAAATGTTTATGAACACAACAAAGACGTGTTTCTTCTAACAGTATTTTTGCTGACGTCGTTAAATGCATGTAGTGGTCAGAAGCATGAATAGTCTAAACATCGAATGCTCTAATTATGTCTAAACCACATGCGATAGCCGACAGGTTCAAAATCGCTTGTATAACTCACGCAACGCAAACTTACAATGTCTCCCACTGCAACAACTTGGGAGTGGGTACTATCAGAACGCAAATATGTTTTTAAAGTTTTCTAGTGACGTGCTAACACATTTTGTGTTTTATAGTTTGCCCGAACATTTATCTTACCATAATTGTTTTTTACTGCCTTAAATATGACTTTAAAAATATTCGTTGACTAACAGTCCTTTCCTTGGAATAAACGGTGAAAACCCGTTGTAAGTACTTCTAACCTGCATGCCAATAACGATCCTGTGAAATTACAAAGTTTTGGACAACTACAGGTTACGCTTACGTGCTGTCTGGTTCACCTTAAGACATGATCATCTGTATGATGTAGTATGCAATAAATGCAAGCAAACCCTTTCAGTGAGAATATCATTGACGTATCACAGTATGTATATATTTGTGCTTTCACTCTGAAAGCCTACATTCTACTGACATACAGTTTCTTCTTTCACATCCAGTCATTCATATTTACTTGGCGCAAGACAGGTAGCCATAGTCCCAACAGTTATTCAGTTTTCTCCTTAGGTTCCATTAATACATACGCAAATCCTGAACGAATTCAAAGTAACCCAGTTTAGTTGGTACTGATCTAACTATCCGTCGTGAATCTTGTAATACACATTTCTGTGCTACTAGTTTAGATAGAGCTCCGGATAAATGACCTGTATACAAGTTGGTGTGTTCAGTGTTCTTGCTATCTCGGTTACGTGAGGTGAGTTGAAAGCAGCGTCAATTCAGGCTTCGCAGTCCATTCAACTCTGGAGTGATTGTCGGAAACTGAGCAGACAGTTGGATTGACCAAACGGAGTTAAACTACGTAAGCCAGAGCAATGGAAACGAGCGATTCATTAATATACACACATCGCTGAATGGGCACAGCTTGTCCACACTCAACTCAAAAGCACTGAAATTGCATTATGGCCTTCTGGGTTCTTGAACTTAGTTACGACGTGAACAACCTTGCAATACAATCTCAAAAAATGATAGGAACGCACCATTTTCCTTAGGGTTACGCATTAAAGAACAATAGTTATAATACGATTGGTCGTTTGCATTGACAAAAAATGATTTTGTTTTCACAAACGTTATGGTCAGAAGAGAGTAATCCTTTCATAGTATTTGTGGCTAAAGAAGAATCTTAGCCTGCGTTATACATGTGTTTATGTATATGCTCAAGTGTCGGGGTTGAGGATTCCAACTCCTGGTAATTTTTTAGTAAAATAAAAACATGCAAAAAGTTTGTACAAAGTCAATATTGGTTGATACACACTGTCACCGTTTATAATTGAAGTTTACCATTCTCATTTTATCGAGATATCTGATCACACATTCTGTGTGCATTGTGCATCAAAGTTACGGTTCATTTCGTTATTCTATTCTTAAATCTATTGGCAATTAGATCGTCGAACACAAATGAAGTGGAGGAACGAACTGAAATCCAACAAACCGAACAATCAAATTGGACTGATTTTTTCGACCTATCCAATCATCTTCCACCTACGGCATCTCCGTGGAACGGCACCATGTGTACAGTAGTCCCGCCTTCGCTAGTACCACAGTGCAGCGCGCGTGGCTCATCAGATGCTTACACAACATGTAAATCAAACTACTTAATTCTTCCCTTAGATTTGAAGTCTTACCCAACCCAACCTTCGGAAAATGTGCACCTAATAGCCTACGTCCCTTGTGAAACAAATTGTTTACCGCTGTTGGATTCAACAGATCCGCTTATTAGCTCAGTCAACACACTACCTACTGAGCGCCAGATCGAACCATTTATTCATAAACTGACCAAACAACCAGCCTGGAAACAAAACGAATAGAATTAGTTTCTTTGTTTTATACAGTTTTAATATTCAGACCACTCAAAATTGAGCGCCACAGGCAAGCTGTTTTATGCGAATATCGATCGCTTTGATTTGCGATAATAATTTCACTTTTTATCTATTTTCTGTTAAACCTGGTAAGGATATTGTTGTTAATTCAGTTATTTTTTAATAAGTGGTAAATGAGTAGTAAATAAATGACAGTTCTATGAACCGTTTTTTGAAAGTTTTATAACTGATGAGTGGCCAATGATTTGGTGAATTTCAAGTTTTCTTACTATTCAAACTTATTCGCTGCTTCCACATTCAGACACACCGTGCAATCTGTTTACTTAAGAAAAGGGTATTAGACTCGAGTTTCACCTTTGGTGGACCCCGTCACTAGTGCAAATATGCACCACAATCGAGACTGGACTTCCAGCCCAGGTTCCATGAGGCAGGCCAATGCGTCATTGACCTCGTGTTAACGATGACTGAATTGTCATATCTGATTCACTAAGTGACTGTCACAAAGGTCACTTGAAGGCAACGTTGCGATTCCAATCCAGGGAGTGGCAAGAATTTTCTGTACCGACGAGCTCCAAAAGAGTGAAGCATAAGCCTACTGCTTTTTTCAAATTAAGCTGATTGGAAATTCATCTGAATGCAAAGAAGGCGAATAAATATGTGACATTCAACTTGAAGTTATGTAGCTAACATTTTCACGCTGGCCTATCGTGGGTGTGCAAGTGATTTAATCGGGAAGACAATTCGATTTAAATGCGACGCACCTCATCCAGCAGGGGAAAGTTGATAAAGCACCGACCATCCAACATGGCATAGGTGTCCCGCTTTTTCTAATTCAATATACCTTCATCACGCTTAATGTGAACTAACGACACAAGAAAGTGGCGTATTTAGAACATGACCTAGAGTTCCACCCGTTGGTCGTGACGGCCGTAAATACGCAGTCAAGTTAATATCCAAGTCTCAACATCAGTTTACAAAGCGCAATTTGAACAGCAAAACATCAACTATAAAAAAAACTTCAAGTCGTCAAAAACTGTAATCACATTACTAATGGTTTATGACACCTATCACGAAAGGAATTATGAAAAGGTACACGACTCAGTGTAAGAAGTAGTAAACGTTTGATAACAGTACTTTTTGTAAAGAGAACTGGATTGAAAAGAATAATTTAGATAAGAAAGCAGAACAACTGAAGAACTGGTCCGAAAGCCACAAAATAAGTCGTATAAATACCATCAGTGCGAACGAAAAAGAGCGGTTAATTGCTTCATGGATTGTATTGCTGAACTAACGGAAATGACCGACAGCATAATGAAATAGATATAATTCACAAGCATAAGTGATCCGGTAGATTTGTCATAGATGTGATGCAGATAGTCCTGTTAAGCAGCATCCCAGCAAGAGATATTCCAAAAAACATTAAAAAATGGGCATTAATAAAAGAAAGGTGCACTACTGACGGCGTTGACAAGGTCGAAACTCCAATATGATAACTTCTGGAAGGTGGGCTGGCTGACACAGAAACCTTGGTGTGGCGCGCACTAACAGAAAGTTTGGTACACTGAGTTATTCAGTAAACGAGAAAGCCTCTGTTGTCGTCGACAGAATGTCCATCCTTTTTCTCTTAGTAGTGTGAACTCAATGCGATAGTACCTGAAATTATGTTAATAAGTGGTTTCATTTGTTTCAAGATGCATAACCGTAGACCATAGTTAGTGAGGGTTACTTTATCAATCATTAAGGACAAAAATCAACCACTGTCGTGTTTTGAAAAGCAGCTAACTGTTAGATGTAGTATACCCCGCAAATTATAAAATATTCGCACGAACGGTAACGTTTTAACTATCAATGTAGCCGCATGGTACTAGGGAAGCCACACACAGTTGAAAGGGCCAACTACTGTCCATCAGGTGATCAATGGACCAACTGTTGTCCCCTCATTTTTGTCAATTTGTGTGGATAATATTGAAATGAATTTGCCCAGAAATCCTGTTTCGCAACTATAGTGTTTGGATCTCTTAAGCATATTTAAGATTATACTTTAGCCAGTTTATTTCGAAAATGAATACTGACTGATTATCGACCTTTAGAGGAACTCACCATCTGTTTTTTGCATTACGTGTTGTTAAAGGAGTGAATAGTATGAATATTTATTTCCACATGACGCTCACTGGCATATGTACACACAGATTCTGGCTACATCTCTTTCTAGGTTAACTCCTCCGGTAAATTGATTTGAGTCGTTATGTGGAAACCCACGGAGTCCAAGGTCTCATCCATCACGTTACTAATCCAGCAAACTACTGTTTCGGTGAACCCCCCTCAGATGTTGTTTAAAAGCATGTTTGATACAGCTCACTATATTTGTAAATGAAACCAGAAGGAGCGAACCATGTTTCCGAGCTCCGCAAGAGTCAGTGATTGCGTAAATAAATGTTTGTTTAGCATGGTTTCGAACCGTGATGTGGCCTAAAAACACAGACTAGCATTCACCATAACGGTATCTTACCACTTATAATGCCTTCCTCCAACCATTGTCCATAATGCATAGTTGGTTCAGCAACACATATTACAATGAATCTGATTACTTGTCACCGCATTTCTGATTTTTAATACATGAACGACCAAAACAAATCAAGTCCAGCGCTAAATTGACCACACATCACAATGATAGCATCCACTCAACTAGTATAGATTTAACAGACGAATAAATACAGGCATATACCTGGTGGTTGATAAATGTCGATCATCAATGGGAAAACGCTCACTTCTATGCTACCTTAAATACTAACATTTGTAACTAGTTCATCTGGTCTGACAAAGCGTCTGCGCTGAAAATAGAACTTTATCGATAAACCAAACTAGTCACTACTAAAATTAGTAATATCAGATGACGTGAAATCGCAGCTCACCGCAACCACAAAAGAATTGATCAAGGACATACGTTCATGTGATATAATTTATAAGCTAATTTATATATGCAGACCTAGATGAAATATAGTATATAAGAGCCATATGTCTCAGCACATTGTGCACAGATATAATCTGATGCGGATTATGTTCTTAATGCAAACTGATTGTATTAAGCTTTCACCTGTATTGTCTTGGGTTGCATATGTGAACCAAACATGGAAGCGCTATGATAGCAAGTCTGTCATTTGTTTGAAACACGAACATAAACCGTATTTGTCATCTACAATTCTCAGTAGTACCCTTAATGACTGACGTCTCACTACACACTTCTCAGCGATCAAGCACATTTTTTGGTTTTATCTTTTGGGATAGTGTCCATTGGATTTGATTTCAAATCAAATTCTAAGAACACCAGTATGTGAATCAATGTTCCAGAAGTGTCCAACGATCAGCGAACAGGCCCAAACGTCGGTCTATTGTCTAATGCGATACTCCCGGGGAAAAAAAATATCAAATCAAAGAGTCCCGTCAGACGTTTCTGACGTTTGATTTGATTTTCGATGAACGACGTGCATACTCCAAGGTGAATCGGTTAAGGCACCAGTGTTTGAGTCCGGTCGACGCCGTAGGTGGTAGACATTTGTAAAGTTACATCCAGCTTACTAATGATACGAAAGGCATTTAATCTGCAAGTAATGGCACACCGGTTGTTACGGCGATCCGTTGGTCTAAGGTAGCTCTGCTTTTTTGCTTTTAACTTCTATAATCACATTTCTCTGACGTAAGAGATGTCAGCAAACAAACATTAAAAATATTTGTGCAGTCGGATACGTGTAGAGCTCCTTGTTACACAATCACTCCTACGTAGTTTACAGCACGGTGTACTTCGCCTATATTGCAACTGCATTTCGACTGACTGCCCATTACAGCATGTTAGTCGTAGTCACATTCGATGGAACTAAAGTCACAGACAGCAGAAATTTCTTGAACAATGCAATGCGCAAGCTAAACCACCACAACACGATAGCATAACACGTATGGTCTCGGGTGTGTGTGCTAAATCTGCAACTATATAGAGGAGACCTATAATCTTTGGGCTTAGTATCTTCCTTAAACTACTGTTGTGATCTAAAAACGCGGATGGCACGAGTTGTCTACTCGACAAATCAACACATGGGTTAAGCGTTTAAACAAGACCAGAAACAGAACCACTCATTTGCACACGATATTTGGCCCCAGACCGTCTCGGTTGCCACAGACGTCAATGCTCGGTTCCTTTAAGGAGCAGGGACCATTATGGGCGATGCTGCGATCTGATGCTCTTTCCTGCATTTTTCCTGTGACTTGTACGATGTCAAAATTTATGCCTTAGTCCTGCTGCAGAATAGCCGCAGTATGAGTAGTATAATACGATCGTTCTTCTTCAGTGAATTAGTAGAGCTCTTAACTCAACTGTTTCAACTTCTATGGACGACGGAGACCATCCCTCCTTGCTGGGGTCACTCGATAATAGTTCCTATATCCGAGAGAGGAGCCCGGGGCTGTTGCAACAATCATAGGAGGATTAATTTGACCCCATCTATTCCAAGGTTCCTAGCATTCGTTATTCTTCGTCGACTCACTGCAGCTCGTGAGGTGTACATTGTAAAAGAACAGGCAGGGTTTCCTCCTGGCCGGGGATGTGGAGATCACATTTTTAACCTCTGTCAAATTCTGGAGCAGCGTCATGTGTACCGTCGGCCAAAAATCGCCGTATTCCTCGTCTATAGAAGTGTGTTCGATTCGGTGGATCGGTCTACACTTTTAGAGTCGTTTAAACGCAGGGGTGTACCGACCAAGTGTGTAAGATACTGTCGGCATTTACTCCCATATTTCAGCTCAGGTTAGGGTTTACGGTGGGCCATCTGACAGTTGCAGTACCAGCAGCGGCGTACGTCAAGGTTGTCTTCTTTCACAATTTTTGTTTTATTTTGTCACGAACGAAATAATGGAGGACTGTCTACGGTACTTGAATGATGCCGGTGTGGACTTCTTACGTGGTGAAAGACTAACTGATCTTGATTATGCTGACGATAAGGTGTTGCTGTTTGACAACTTTCAAGCGCCACAAGCAACGCTGAACGAAATTTCGCGTTCTGCCAAGTACTTCGGAATGCGTTTTGCAGCCTCGAAATGCAAAGTAATTTTGTAAGATTGCTGTGATTACGTAGATTTAATGTTAGATGATGAAATCATGCAGGTTGTTGACCGGTTTGTGTATCTGGGAAGCTGCATCAGTGACGGCGGCAGAGGTGTGGGGTATGAAATAGAGGCGCGTATTTCCAAGGCTAGGGCGGTGTTTAGTAATCTGAGACACTTATGACGACAGAGAAGTATCTCTCTGAAGGTTAAGGGTCGCGTATATCAGACAACAGTGAGGGCTGTGCTACCTTACGACAGCGAAACCTAGCCCATCAGCGTAGAAGACGTGAACCGTCTTCAGGTGTTTGATCACCGATGTTTGCTTTTAATCGTTCGTATCGGGTGGCACCAACGAGTAAGCAACGAGGAGGTTAGGGAGCGGGTGTTTGGCACTAGTTATCAAACGAGTTCTCTTATTCAGTCACTACACTTGCGCAGACTTAGGTGGTTAGGCTATGTACTAAGAAAGTCGTTTGCCACACTGAGCACTGTTTGCCGATGTAGCGGCCGACTGGCTTAAGGTGTGAAGTGGACAGATTATGACCTGGCGTAGACAAATGAAATCGTTCACGAAGGGTGTTGGTCACTGTAGATCGGGTTCGTTTCCTAGATTGGGGCTGTCGTGACTCACAAAATCAGTGGCTTGAGACATTAGGTGAGATGGCGGCTAATCGATCTCAGTGGCGTGAATGTTGTCGTTGTTTGTCGGAGTTGTGTGTGAAATGAGTGCACTTAATGACTCGGGGCAGTGAAAGCCGCTAGAAATCTGCCTTGATAACGACGACTTTGTTCCACCTACAGCTCGGTTGTTTGTTTGCAAGATGTGTTTTTATTAGTTAGGTCCATTCCCATCCTCTTATTTTTCTACTTGCTTCTCGAATAGGTATTTTTCTTCATTTTCCCTCCTGTTTGTGTGGCAGTCGAACTTCACTGAGAACCACTGATGTATTGTTGTCTATAATGATAATGATATGTTATACGCTTCGACAGGTTTGTTTTTAGATTTTCACAAACTCTTGTTCAGCAAACCAACAAGTACTGGACTCTGGCAATCCCCATATGGATTTTATGACGCGTGCGCTATTTGGTGAACAATTGCAATCACTCTGATCACAATGGAAATAATGATGTAACTTCTTCAGTGATTTAAGAACAGTGAAACTGAAGAGGTCTAGTGGAGTGAAGAATTGCAAATGAGGTGCATGGTCGATTTCGCTCAAATAATTACTAGTATTCGAATGTAGTTCAGTGTGCAAATACACACTTGGATTGAACCGAATTAAAAAATGCGAGTTATGTCGGTTCAAACCTATACAGTACAATCACCAAATGTTGTATAATAATGAAAGAAAACAAAAACAACATTTTGCCCACCAGAATTTCAACTACAACCTGATGGTCAAAATGAAAAATCCTTTTATGACAAGTAAGCTGAAGGTTGGATGAGGAATGTACTAAATTGATAAGGTTGAGCGCTCGTTGTCAACTTGGTTTTTGAGGCACAACCAGAATTACGGCAAGCAACAGTCAACCATAAATAGAAACTGCCAAATTCGTCCCCAGCACGTTGCATGTTAACAAGGTATCACTGGTTATTTCTCTACGATATCTGAAGTTAGCCTCACATAGCCTAGTTATAATCAGTACTAATTTCAGAACCACAAACGTCTTTCGGAGAATCATGGGTTACCGGTTTTGGGTGAGTGTTGGATTGCGCATACACTAGCACAACAAGGTATTAATTCATTACTTACACGACTAGGGTATGATGAACCGGACCTTGTTATTGGTAAGCGAAGAGCGTACATTACTGTTTACAAGTCGAATACATGTGTCAAAATCTGGAGGACTTAATAGCCGTGAATCATGTAGCTCAACTGGTGGAAAGCCAAACACTGCTTACTCTCTAAACTGCTCGGTGCCCATTTAACGCTCTTCAGATGGTCCGATCATCTTTGAAATTCCAAGCGTTTCCTGCTTATAGTTTTTCATCGTATATCTTGAGGGAAAGTTATTTAAATGGATGAGTGTTTGACGCTTAATGCAATAATTATTTGTTTTCTGTCTGCTGGATTATTTTGAACAAAGACGGGATAAGTCCATAATAACAACTTCGAAATACTCACCGAAATGATCGCATACATCACAACGAGGCCTCTGAAAAATTTGAGAGTTTGATACAGACTGTATTAATGCGGACAAAATGGAGACATTCACTGTTGTAATCGTCTGTAAAAAACACCGTCTGATTAGTCTAGTGAGTGAATTATAGTTTTTTAGCCACTGACATGGAATTTATGTGTTTGGGGTTTTTGCAGGACAGACAAACAGTATCAGTGATGAGGATTTATTTCCATGAACAACGGAGAAAGTTCTGTTTTGCATTAAGCGGATAACATTGTCGACGGAGACATTTGGCTATTCATCCCAAACAGATGTGTTGTCACATGAGTGATAGGTTTGACCGAGTGTTTCTTGGGTTTACTGATAGATCAGTCCGGTTGATCAAGGTGTTGTAACTCGATATACGGCCTACGAGCACCTGAACAGACAATAGAATAACGGTTAGTGAAACGGTAGATAACGGAACGACGTTCAGCGGTAATGAACAACTGACTACGAAATATACAAGATTAATACGAATCTTCCCGACCAACCGAACCACCCGAGACCAACGAATGAACACAGAGAAAAGACAGGCCTCCGTACAGAACCACTTTATGTCACTCAGTCCGATGACAACACGGTCACAAACCAGAGGACATTCAAAGGGTTTGTGACCAATCAAGAAACATGGCCAGAAAATGGACCGGACAAAGTACCAGACGGTACAGTGAAGTCCCAATTGAAGGAGGTGCGTGTGGGTGGGGCACCGGAAAGTAGCACACAGTTTGGGAACGCACATGGGGGGTGAAGTTGCTACCAATGAGGATCACTTCAAACAGTAATGAGTTAGACCATTGTGAAGGCAAATGAAACGGTATTTCCGGGAAATTCGATTCGTCCCCAATGCAAGGCCTGCGCGATTTGGTTACTCTCATTTTACTCCGTGGTTCATTGACTACTTACTCCAGTCTACTGTACCAATACTTGCCTTTAATTAATTATTGGCTATTATGATGCAAAAACCCGTGGTTGGCGTATTGAAAGCCCGTTAACGTCTAGCCTAACACAAATTGTGTTTGCACAACAGTAGACAATGTTTTAAAACTAACCGGAACTGACTAGTGATGTTTTCGTTTACAAATGTTTTTCTCATTACCAAACAGTTTAGGTGATTCAACTGAAGCTAAATACTGGAAAATCTGGGCTTCGTCTACATGTAGATCAATTGGAATCCTCTTAAAATTAATTTCGCAACGATTGGAACGATCATCTATTGTGGTCAAATGTTCTGCCCGGCTGTAATGTTGTGTTTCGCGGCAGTTCGTATTTTTCATCCAAGGATCGATTAAACAAGTTCTGGTCATTAAGTACCCACAAACGAATGCGTTTCGTCAAGATGGATAAAATCTAACGCCTGATGAATAACACAGCAATGAATAGTCTTAAAGACCAAGCATGTTCGATATACAGGTTACATTTGTCATGTTAGTTATAAGTAACCATAATACATATGTGGTCAGTATTGATACGTATTTATCAAACTGGAAATGACAAAGACCAAGCATTAACTCATCATTTCACTTGTGACAAATTGACGATCACTCTAAGTAAACTCAGCCCTAGCATTCCAACAGGTCTTCAGGCCGGCTCATTTCTAAAGAAAACAATGAACTCAAGTTGTGATCTAATCAGAGCTGGCGCAGTAGAACATATTCTCGTCCGGACCGGAATTCGCAATCCGGTTCTCGTGCTTACGTGGATCATGTGGTAAACATAACATCAAGAACATAACACAATGGTTAGCACCAAATGATCATGTTCAAATACGCACCACCATTGTGTGAACAATGTATATCCCGTCCGGATATTTTCAAACAATACTGAACAGAATCTCTCTGTTCAGTTGAACGAATAACCTTGTGGTCAGGACTTCTCAGGTAGATTATAGTTTGTCTTCCTTGAACCAACTGAGCATGATTCATCTCTCTAGTATAGGTTAATGAATTTAAGTTATTTCAAACCGAACACTATCCACATCTGATCAGAGCTTCTGCATTCAGTTTCCACCTTATTGTGTCCCGTATCCCAGTCAGGATCGGAATTCTGATTTGGGCCTTCAGTTTTGTAATAGTGGTATGTTAACAAAGACTTATCCGAAAAACATTGCCTAGTAGATTCTTGAAAGTTATTCACTTCAGATTATCTGTGAATTTGAGTTATTGAGTGAAATGAAGAACACGATCGTGTTCTTCAATTTCGTGTTTACTCGACAGGTCGTTTTACATGTGTGTTAGTTTGATGGTATCCATCACTAGGTTACCGCAGTAGGGGTCCACAAACGGGACTCATATTCAAAAAAGCCGTAAGAATAATGTCGGTTGGAAGCGGAACATTTTGAGATAATTAGCTCTTATAAAATAAAACCCAGAGCAAGTGCTTCATTCCAATAAAGCAAGCAAAAGTACTTAGGTGAGTGAAAAAACTACAACTGAATATAGTATATTTGCACTGTGGAGTGTTCGTGTTACCTCTGAGTTTATTGAGGTGGTCTTGCAGGAACCAGCACGCATACTCGTCAAGGGCCTAAACACAGTCGTACAGTTCAGACTGAAACAGTGACATAAATCAACTTTTTTGGTTAGCCGGAGGAGTCCTTTTCTTGGGGGATAAGATGACACTTGTCGGGAACTAGCTCACTGGTTGAAGAGGGATTAAGCTGATATATCAAAGGCGTTACAAAACCATGCCTACGTTTATTCATTGTTGTGATGTGGATTCAGTGGCAAGTCAAAGTCATATGACGTTAATCTAACGATCCAAGTAAACAATTTCTCCAGCAGGATTTGTCGAACAGCTCATACCAGAATCCTGCTCTGGTGGTCTTTCCTTTAGACCGTTTGGCGGATTCTATATGAAACAAATGGAAGACCGTGTAACGGAGTCTGAAGTTGAAACTTCCCAGCTCCCGGCGTAGTTTTTTGATTCACCTGGTACAGCGCTTGCGGTATTTTGGTATGCTATTTCTGTCACAAATTCAAATCCAGCAATGGCACAAGTTCACAAATCGGTCTCTTTTAACCTACTACTCAGACAAAAAAATTTGTGACTAAGAGTTGAAGGTCATCTACAGGGAAACAGCTGTATCTGCTTTTCACTATTTACCTGTCTCTGACAAAACGCAGAATACATTACAGCGGTATTCAAACAATTGGATCTTATTTCATTTCGTCCCGTTGATAACTTCCTGACTGACAACAGCTGATTTTGCTCGAATTGGTAATTTAATAGATGGCTTCTTTAGGATTACATATCGATTAAGCATCAGTGGTGCTCTGCACAATTGAATGGGAAGAGTTTCATGATATTTCAGTCATCCTCTGGTTAGTGCAAGTTGTTTATTATGAGCCTGCAGATAAACAACATGGTGTTGGCACACTTATTGACAATCCGTCACAACACAATTGCGTCTAGAAGCATAGAAACAAAACTAAAATTAGTGGTAAGTAGTTTCGCAAATGGATCTCGTCTAAAGAACTAAAATTGTTACGACCCTCCGTTCTTCTTTGACAGTGTCTGAGAACTGGAACGCGCTTTGTGTTCGCAAGCGGATTATCTTTCCATGCACGCTTTGCTATAAAACTGGAGCTGTTTCGAACACCCCTTTGCGTTTGTAGAGACTCACGAAATTTGGATAATTGTTGATACTCTTACCTGTCTAGGTGCTTTCATTCTGTTACGGCTTACTGTAAACTTCAGAACGGCATCTGGAAACAACTGCAACAAGACGCTTTACATAACGTTAGTTGGTTTCTCATTCATTCTACAAACCCCGACCTTCCTCGTGATTGTTATATCATTCGCAGTCAAGTTTATGAATTAAAAGGTCAATCGTGGTCACTACTCGCAATTGACGATGTGTGTCTTGGAAACATAACCAACTCTCTGTTTCTTTTCACACTTTCTACACGTCCACGTCAAGTGAGTGACGTGCTTCCAATGATATGTGCAGATGTTACTCCTTAAACAGTGTACTCTGTTTTCCATACCCGCCCTACTGGATACCATGTCAGAACTGTCAATTTTGCCACAGTCCATCAGCCTGTCTTACAACACACTCATGTGCGTTAACCGAGTTCATGCTTGAGTGAGATTTGATTGGTTTACGCATGGTTTGCCGTTGGATATGTGAGGACCCTATGAATTTCTTAACGGTGCGTGAATAAAAGTTTCATTATGGGACTGGAAGCTCATCCGTGGTTGTAACAGCCTAAAGCTAGCAAGTGAGGACATAAAAGCTAACCACTGTTTAGATGATTTCGAGGTCAGCACACAACGTGATTTGCTGATTTGCACCCAGTAACTACGACCGGACTGCAACTGATAGGGTGTTTTCACACCGTTCCAAAAACCTCATAAAAATACCGGACAGACCCTTTTCATTAGTAGCTCAGTGACTTTCCCAGGATATTTTGCTCAATAACATCATTTACAATGTTTCACCCGAGAGTTTTGATTTGTCAGTGTGAGATTACTATCAATAAAATCATACAAGGCTGCAGGTAGGTCAGTAATAATGAATACATCCTTATCCACGAGAGTGACATCATAGGCAATATAAAGTTCAAGCCCCAACCTGATCATGCTGATCATGATGTAAGTGGTTTTGATTATTCGTACGGAACTAGACAGCATATTCTCGAAAACTATTAATAATCTTGTTGCATCATTGGTCCTGATCTAGCAATAAACCAAGACGCCTGGGAGATAAAACCAAACATCTGACTTTAAAGAAAACTTGGATGACAAGTGGAAAAAGCTGGATTAACACTAGCTGAGTATTTTATGAATCCGCTGATCGCTCATATCTTTTGAACGAGGGTTAATGACACAGGACTGGTCTTCGACGATACCTACTCTGAATTTTTTTTTAAATAGTCGACGAGGTTGACTGATCTTTCGAGCTAGTGGAATCGTATACTGACGACTTCGGCGAGAGCTTACTCACGTGCTTTGGGGACAGTGCATCTGACCGCATAGTCGGTGTAGAATAATTAAAATGGCTTTTTGTCAATAACAGGGATCCGTAGAAATCCCTTGTTGTTCGCTGTTTTTGTTCTTGAACAACCAAGCACAGTTAAACTATTGATGTTGCTATAGATCGGAAATACACAACTATGGAGAGTTCCAACGTTCTTAAGAAATATAGGAGGTGTTCAGGATGATGTAGGCTGTCTAAACCAGTGGTCCATATGAAATTACTTGCCGTAAAATTCCAACGGCTGTAACGTCATTAACGTTCGTCATCCGTATTGATCTGGTTACTATCCTCGTGACACAAAACTACTCGTATTGTTATGCAAAAGGGACCTGAGAACCCCAGTAACAAACGGTTTGTGTATGTTCACAAATTGTGCAGCCATTGCTAGCCCGACTGAAATAATCCGGAACATCTTATAAAAATGCTTTTCCCACTGTGTCCGACCCCATAATCTATTAATACTTAGAAACGAAAGCATAATCCTGTCGTTCTTATATAAAAAATGTGGCAGTTATTTGCTGTGTCCATATGCAAGAAAGTGAATGACTTATGAGACCAGGAAAAATCCTTGCTCACAGTGACTCACAGAATCATGTCATTTATCGACAAATTACAGCCGCCTCAAGGGAGACCAAATCCTCAACTAGAAAATACACCACAACCAGGGTCAGCAGTAGGTGAGTTTCCTTCCGTGTGGTTACTACTGTATCGATTGAAAGTTTTAAGCTTTTACGCAGTCGGCAGATACTTCAGGGTCAACTTGCATAACAAGCTTCTGATCCACAGTGCCGGTCCAATCACACAAGTAATTAACTGTGCACATCCGACGGAATGTTATTCAGCACGTTCCATTGTTCGTTGCCAAGACGACTGCTGTTCGACTGTCTGATAATAACTTTACTTTTATGTATTTGTCCACTTTTCTTACACATTTGAACCACCTTGCACAATTTTTTTCGGACCATCAATGAAACAGGATCGTGTGAGAAAAAATTTTCTTTCTTCCTTAACAACCTATGGGCTGGTATACTTATAAACCTTAAGGACAGCAGCGATGACGCTTAAAACCCTGGTCGTTCACTCGAAACCAATCGGTATAAGGAGTCCATTTCAAATGTGCACCCAATTTGATTCACGCTTAAATATGTCAACGAGTTGCTTCACGTTATAGAATTTTTTGTCTACTGTTCGCTGTAAGTAATTCATCAGAATAGGTGCAGTTCGTGCTGTTTGAATTCCACATGTAACGTACATGACTAACTTCGCTCAGACTGTATAAGATATGAGAGTGGTAGACCAATAGGAAAAGTTGTTATGGACAAAGTTAATGTCCGAATGTACTCAGCATAGAACGATAATATGCAAGTCCCTATTCCAGTGCAATTGTACTCATGATTTTATGCATACACATGGAAATCACATCAGTAAAGTGGCTGTGGGTAGCTTTGTAACATTGGTTATTTGGGCAAAACTTCCTGTTGGCTCAGAGATGAGGGCTATCTTGGCTAATGACGGTATCACAATAAGATGTTTTGAGGTACGTGTCTCTAAGGGCCACAGTCTGAGTATGTAAACTGACTTGCTGGTCAACCGTACAAAAATGCTGCCTACGTTGTTGTACGGTAGCGAAACTTGAATTTTGGATCTATGAGATGCATAATGTCTAGACCGGCTTCATCTGCAATGTCTGAAACGTATCTTACATGTTCTCTGGCTAAATATAATTCCAAGCCCTCCAACAGACAAAGAGGGGATCAAACATGTAAGATTAGATCACCAGCGTAATCATCCTTTGGTACTGTCAGATTCAGATGCGTGCATGTTTAGATGTTTGACCAATATCCGCGTTTACTTTTGATGAAGTGCATTGCTTTCAGTGTTACATTTCGTACAGGTTATCTCATAATGATTACATGAATGTACCTCTGTGAATCGAATATTGTTCTACTACTACGCACTAACTGAAAGTTATTTTCATTGTTGGCAGGTTTTCTCGCCGCGTTACTTATTGTGAACCCACTCAAAAGTACTGACAAATGTAAACCGAACTGTAAATCGTGAGTTAATTTAACTCAAGCAAGTGATGCCCTCCAGTGCAATTTTGAATGATCAGTTTGGAGGATTTTGACAAATGGTGTGCATGAAAAAATATTCATTGGCATGGGAGCGACATTTCCTATCACACTGTGCAACCAAACTTTTCCAAAACCACGAAAAGCTAGACAAAATAAGTAATCATTGAAATATGAGGCTAGCCTTCATGAACTTATCTACCGAATACTCTGTCTCCCTAATAAATTACGGCAATCACACTTAGATGACCTTGGCTTCGATTTCTTCACTGAGCAGTGGCTCCGTGAACGTAAGTGATATCCACCACCGATTTGTCAAACCGACGAGTTGTGATCTTGTGTTCTGGTTGAAGATCATTTATTTGGATATGTATTGCATCACTGAAGCCAAGCTTCGTGAGCGCGATCAGAGATGCTTAAATGTTGGTGATAAAACTGAACTCATTTAATTTGTAAAGCGTGCCATATGTTTGTACTGTAAGTGGAAATTGTTACAAAGGCATCCAAAGCTAGCACAATTTCCCGGTTAAATAACTTGAGGACGATGTTCTGAGATTCAACCTGGTTTTCGCCTATCCATCCAAACCTGGATACAATGTTGTTGTGCGCAATTGTCCTTATCCTTTACCTTGAAGCGAGGTTTTCATTCTGTTAATTGGTCACACTGAAAAACTGTTGGCTAAACTCACACGTTTCTGGAGCCTTCGTACAGCTATCAGTTGGTCAAAAGGGGCGCTGATTAACATTAAGCGTTAGACTTGTTATGCATTATATAACAAGTAGTGGTCTATTTGGACTTTTTGACACAAATTGTGAACCCCAATCCTTGGAGTCGCACATGTGGGTTCGGATATGACAAGGTTACGGACAACTTTTACAGTCCTCGACCAACTTCACAAACGCTAAATCAGGACTTCGCATTTTCCATAACCATGGGGCCGTTTTGTTCTCGAATTAGTATCTCTTCCACGGGGAAGGTTCTGTGAGAAAACGGATTTACTTAGTGAGACACACGTCATACCTGGATGTGTAACTATCTACGGACTGGAAGAAATAGTGAAAAATTTTCATCTCATATAAAATTATCATTCTTCAGTTCTTTCTCCTAATATGGTTTACGCCTGTAAGGTATATTTGCGTGAGTTTTCTTCAGACAACACATTGATGTGCTGTGTAGAACAAAATAACTCAGGATCAACAAATTTGGTATAGAGTGATTGAAAGTCTACTGGGAAATGTGTTTGTATGACAAATGATTCATAAGGCTGCTTAAGTTGCAGACATTACGATGGTTGACGAGAGACTAAGATTTCTCGGGAATGAAAACTTTGCCGAGTCTGATAACTATTGAAGATGTAAACAAGAGATTGAAATAAGCAGTTACGTAAACTATAAACCATACGGATTATGTTGGAGGATTCTGTCCCTGTCTGTGAATTGTCCAGTATTCTTGCTCTTCACAAATGTGGAGGCGTCTGGCCTCGAGTGAATCTTTCAAAATGTCCGTGAGCCATAACACAAACCTCCATGGGATAAACAAAACTATTAGCCGGCTGTGTAAAGTATGACCAAACATACCCAAAGATTTCATTAAAAGTCAAAACGTGGCAAACAAGCTAGTTTCCCATGTGTCATCTTCTGACCAAATAAAATAAAATAAATATTAAGTTAGTTGGCAAGTCAGGATTTTGTGGAACCCAATACAGTGTGAATCTGGTGTCCTTTGGGAATTACGGACAGGGTTACTTGGTACCGTGTCAAGTGTTCCAACGATGACAGGCTATGGTAACTTTAGTGCTTGAACAAAAGACTTTTGCGCACAACGGTTAGGGTTTTGCAGCTGGATTCCGATCATCACCACATCGGCCAGGATACGACATTCCACACCTGTGCTCACACATTGCTGTTAGATAAACCATCACACTTAAACAATATGATCAGTATATTAATGGATGCTGCCATATTTCGACGAATGGAGTCTGAAAAGAACAGGACATTTGCAATTGAGAAGCATATCTCTAGACGGTTGAAAAACATGGAACAAAACTGATGGATTGATGCTTCAGTGTTCAGTATTCAATATTCAATTATATCCCGAATGCACGTCTTACCTAAAATTCATAAAGATGACTTACAACTACCCAGGACTTTAGATATGATAAACTCACCACAACATGGACTGGTTCAGTGGCTAACCAAAATTTTGAAAAAACTCTGTAACAGCCTAGCTACAAATAGCCTCAACAATACGTTTCATTTCATTAAATCTGAAGAAGATCAGACTGTTGATAATGAAGTAGTGCTATCATATGACGTATGCTCGCTGCTCACGAACATGTCATATAGTAAGATAATTGATTTTATGCTTCATTACATCCATTCGAATGATATGTAATTCTCAATGCTGGATGAACAACTCAAAGACCTTTCGTTAGCTTACACACAGGGCATCCAGTTTCAAGTTGATAGGAAAATCTATTGTCAGGAGGATGGGGTGGCAACGGGCTCCCTTCGAGGCCCTGTGCTGGCCGACAATTTCATGGACATGGTAAAACTAACAAGGCTAACAGGATTGATAGATCAATGCGTACTGTACAAACGGCATACAAATGATTTTTTCTGTACCGTCGATAGCAACATTGATACTGACTCCCTGTTATCAGTAGTCAACTCAGCTTACGAGAAACTTTAGTTCACTATGAAAATGGAACAAGATGAAAAGTTGGCTTTCCTCGATGTTGCACAATTGAAACTTCCAGATGGACCGATTCAACGAGGCGTGCATAGGAATCGGATGTGGGGTAGCCAATATATCCATTTTCACAGCTTTGTTATACTGAAACAGAAACGGATAATGGTAAGTTGTTTAACAAATCGAATTTGCACAATCTGTACTGAGGACAAGCTAAACAATGAGCTGAGGCTTTTGTGCTAAGCGTCCGTTGCAAAAGGATATCCAGATAACGTCTACGTCGAAACATGAGAAGAAGAGAGCCGCAACAGCGTGAGTTTTCTGTCAGGCTAAAAGGCATCTATAAGAATTTGCCGCACAAGCGCGAATTATCAAGTGTTTCGCTGAACAGGAGGCTCGACATTACCCTGAGGAGAACGATCTGCGCTACACAGCTAAGACTAACGTTCTCCTCTAAGCTAGCTGTACGCCTTCACCTCGAAGACACAGTGCCCAGATGGGCTACTTCGTTCGCTTGTTTCTGTGAAGCAATTTACATTGGTCGCACAATAAGGCACTCGCTCGAGATAATATGCAAACACCATCCACTTTGGCTGACGACCGGACAACAATGAAGGATTTCCAGCGCAATTTTGTCCCACCTAGTAGATACGGGTCAGAGTCCATGTGGATGTCGCATTCAACTCGATCTACCGTGACACAGGTGTTCACACCAGGGGTGTGGACTGTCGTATCCTGGCCGATGTGGTGGCGATCGGAATCCAGCAGCAAAACCCTAACCGTTGTGCGCAAAAGTCTTGTGTTCAAGCACTAAAGTTACCATAGCCTGTCATCGTTGGAACACTTGACACGGTACCAAGTAACCCTGTCCGTAATTCCCAAAGGACACCAGATTCACACTGTATTGGGTTCCACAAAATCCTGACTTGCCAACTAATTTAATATTTATTGTATTTTATTTGGTCAGAAGATGACACATGGGAAACTAGCTTGTTTGCCATGTTTAGACTTTTGAATTTAAAGTATGTTCTATGGGTTCAGGTGTCACTGTCATTCTTTGTAATTCGTGTGTAGCCTTCCGTCGATTAAACTCAAAAGCATAATTTCTAGGAAAACGATACATATACTTCCGATAGCGAGTGAGCAGTCCTAATATATCGTGATACTTGTCCTTTTTCATATTAGTCATCAGACAGTACTTAATCCGGTAGACATGTAAGAGTTCCGAGAACCAGTCCATAGATTTTCACTTGGGGCACATAAAAGTTATGCGCTACTAGTTTCATTAACAAGATGGCCTCAAGTTTCAAGCCTTGTCGAAGTGCAGTGCGTCTACCTGGCAGATAAGCACCTAAGATAGCCCAACAGGAGTTCGGCCATTGAAAACTTCGGAGACTTCTGTTGAGTCAGGAAGTGTAAATAGAAGACTTTTATTAGAAGAATTGCAGCGTCGTCGTTGTTATCTGTGGCATCAACAATTTCGAATTCAGCGTCGGCGGAAATTGCAGATAAGCATCTGGATTATGAATGGTAAGAAAATTATTCTACTGTAAACCCACTTCATGAGGTCATTCGGGTCCGTTATATTCCATATTTCTATTTACAGTCTGAAGTCTAGTTTCATTTTATACTCCAAAATCGGAGTGGTATACTCGGAGTAATCTTCATGAGTAATTATTTCCTTTTGTGCTCTCCCGACGGCATTCATGATTTTCTTGTTGTGCTCCTAAACAGAACTGTTGGTTCCGGGAAGGTTTGTGTGTTCTCGGCTTTCAAATTCACTATAGCTATGTGCTTTCCACGTGCATTATTTAAACAGTAACATTTCAGCTGATGATGTCCTGACTACAGCAGTTCCAGCTTATGCACATCATTTGCGTTCGGCTCCAACTGAACACTCAGCTACCTCGGTTCTTCGATCTTCATCTCAGAGAATCCGTTTCTTATACTACGAAGCGTATGGTTGTCCATGTCATCTCGTAGTTCTATACCTGCAAGGTGGTTTTGCGGAACACCTGAAATCGGCGAGCGGGTTTTTATGGGTCTTAAGATTTTCCTGTCGTTAAATCTATTAAAATCATCAGTCCGCCCTTACAGGCAGTTCCGTTGTGTCCCTGAATGAAGTGTTCAACCTCAACGAAAACCTTTAGGCATCTTGCACATAACCTGAAATCCACAAACTTGGTTGGAATGTACAGTATGACCTGTTGACGCATTATTTTACATTTGCATAGACAGGTTTGAAATGCCAATGTATATCACATGAATAACTAACTGCATTTGGAAACACGTGGACGGGTAAGAAAATACGCTTTTCTTTAAACATGCCTGGAATCCGACAACGAACTACTCTTAGACACTGTATACACATCACTGTTGTTTGCAGACCGAACATACAACTGTTCTTGATGAATCTTACCATAATAGGAAATGTCCGTGTTGTTAATACCAATAATCTTTAGCTTCTTCTGGCCTCGTTTTGATGTGCAAAAGCGATACAACGCGCAGCCTGTTTTACTAGAGGTAGGATGAAACCGTGATCGACCGTATTTAATACAAAGCTGAACATACCACGTTTTCCTCGTTTCATTCCCTGGAGATTTGCAAGTCACTGTATAGAATGCTAAGATTTTTTTTGACTTCCGCGTGCGAAAGTTCGGAATGAGAAAAGTGGAATGGTAAGCATGTTGAGAATATTTGAGACTCTTCTTGGCATTCGTGAAGAAGCCGAAGGATTGATAGTTTACTAGATTTTCTATGTTATAGTCGTTGATGCTGGACCGAATCACCAATCTGGGAAGCTTCAAAATGCAGGTTCCGTTCTCTAATCATGGATGGTTTACTAATGGCCTAAGACCTTATTGTTTTACACCTCGGGATGTAACTGGGGTAACATATATCCAGGTGTACTCAGACTACACATCTATGAACAAAAAAATTAATTTATTTGGAAGATATTCGACTGTGGAAAGCCACTGTTTCAGATCGGTTTCAAACAGCGACGGGACAAGTCGACCGGACACATGACAGCAAGAAAACGGAACAACGGTCACCTGTAGGTAGTCGTAAGTTACCAGAACTAGTAGGTATAAACTACATTAAACATAATCGTAGCGCGCTCGTTCGTGCATCTATTTTCCTACCTGACTGAAGAACATGGTGAAATATGAATGCACAACAGGTAACGTATTATTGGTGCGTCATCGGTCCCGAGTGACCACAGAGTCATTTCCCTGCATGGTGATGTGAATGTCAAATAAATCCACAGCTCACTTACACTAATGAATCCGTCTACCCAAAGGTACCCTATGTGTATACGGATGCAAAAATACTGTTGAAGCAGTTCATTAAACCTACGGAGTTGTTCCATTGTATCATCAGCTTTGTCACAACCGTTACCTTTGAAGCAATTGGAGCCATTAACATTTGGCACAAGATTTTCAGAAGGAGGGAGAATGAAATCAGTTCCTGGTTGTTACTTATTCATGCTACAAGTGTTGTTATTACATAACACTCACCCATGTGAATTTGGTGGGTTGCTGTGTTACGGCTGAGAGCAATTATGTCATATATGATTGCGTACGTCAGTCCGCCATGCATTGTAGACATTATCTGATGACAGATTGCAGCAGTGCAAATGACTCTAGTTGGTAATCTGATATGCAACTGTAGACCACGATTGTGTTCGTGCTTGATAGTTCGCTGCTGGCATCTTCAAACCCGATTCGGAAGCAAACAACGAAAAAGCCTATCTTATACCGTATTCTGTAGAATTTAACTTCGCATACATCATCTGATGAAAGTGTATAATACCAGTATGTTTACAAGCATAGTCAATTCGAGTTGAGAACTCTATAGAAATACAGTGCTGTTCAACTTCTCAAACACCACTAGCTCAATGGTTGATGAGGGATAACAAAATTCATAATTATATCCGATCAGTTCGACTAATCCAGGTCAATATCATTCAGATACTCTACAGATTAGAGGACCTGACCCTCTTTCACTGTGTATATGCTTCGTCGTTTTCGTTTCTATGCTGAAACCAACAGCCAGTTTAGGAATATTCGTACATTTGCAAATTAATGTTATACACTGTCGTTATATGAAAGGAACAGATACAACACCAGGAAAAGATGAATTCTCTGGAAACAAATAAACACAACATATCACACTTAAGTCCGAAATGAAATTATTCGAACTAGATATAACCAATTAAATTCGAATTGTTCGAAACGAATATGTACTAAGCAAGACAAACAAAAACAAAACATTTCCACTCGCAAGAAAACGATCGGGATGATTAGGTCGCACCACTGGGTGAAAGAGAGGATCAGTGTCATCATCAGGGTCTAATTGAAAAATATGTCAGAGATTTCATTAGTTGCGGAGATTGTGCTCTATAGATAGCAAGTGTAATGGTTGTTTGATTTCTGAACCATTTTCGAACACTTTGCGTTCTAAATTAAGTGAAATATCTTACTGTTTTCCTGTTAAATCACAATCGATAACAAACTTTTCATAAGCCAACAAAATGTCTTTCACCATCACTTCAGAACGCTGTTGGAGACCACTAAAATTGCGGCTTCTGTAGGAAAGTGTACAGTAGGGTAAAATAATATCGTCTTACCTACACCCGTGGCAGCTGTTGTAGATGTCGTAATCTCGAATAGTTGTGAACCACGTTTCCTCTTGTTAATTTGTAGGTCCACTGTGGTACAGTTTTGTTTTGTTGCTCCAATATGGCAAATAGAGTGCCATGACAACTGAGTCAATCTGTGATCCTACTGTAGCTTTGAAAAATATGAACGCTTTTCGACCATTAATAATTCATCCGAATTAAGCTCAATCAGGTTCGTGATTGATCTAGCATGTGTAGCACACGGCAGTCTTACTGAGCACACATGAGATTCCTAGCTAATAACATTGCACATAAAATACTGGGGTTTGTTCATCTAACACATGTTCGGCCAAGAAACAATCACGATTCATGGAACCACCTTTGCTACTGTTCACTTGTTTTTGAATTTACGTCAGCAGACAAACCTTAGCCAGCCTATCAAGCACTGCGCCACGAATATAATAATGTTTTGTCTTTTAATGGCGATCAGTCTACGGAAGTCTGAAGGCTATCAGTTTACACACATCGCCTAAGATTCCTTCCTGTCCCGTAACACCCAAAAAATCGGTTGATTGTTAAATGCTTGGCTATATTGTGCCGAAACCATTGATTGTCGGTTGTCTCTCTGTTGTTACTGTTGAAAGACTTCCTATATTTTGTTTACGCATTAAACGATTTATTGAACTGCAGTGAAATTTCCTGTGAATGGCTTACTGATTTAAGTGCTTCATTTCTTTTCATGTTTGAACACTTCTTCACACGACAATCTGTCTGTTGTAACCCAATATGTTGGTCTAAACATAAATCTTCCTTTTAGTGTGCTTGCTACGTAAACTCAGTAGTTGGCCCCTGGTTTATTTAGGAAGCTGATTCAATTTTTAATGTTGACTGGTTATTCTGATGCCCATTTGTTAAATCTGTACATTTCATTATGATTACAAATATGTATCGCAAGCACAGTACACTAATTGCCTTTCATCTGTCAAGGATGTGGATACGTGAACAACTCAAACTACATCTCTATCACTGATTGAAAAGTATTATTAAACTTACTCGGTTTGGGTTCACTTTTTCGTCCATTTTCAAGTGATCACTCCATAAGTTCTGGTCTTAATTTTATAACTGATATCAAATACTGAAGTATAACTAATTAATTCACTGCTTGTTTGGCTAATTAAAAACTGTTTCACAAGTGAAGTGTCTAATCTAGGTTGTCAGTGTTTGTTTGTAATTTTCTATTCAATACGTACAATTGCTGCTGAACTGGTCGATTGAAATTGCTTTTTAGGGTTGGCTGATTTCAAGTACGTTTCAAGATAACGACTGGAAAACGTAAGCATTGGTAAAAAAAGTCTTATTTTCGCATTCGTTAGATTTTACTGATTTAACGCTTTTCATAATAATACCATTGGTAACTATCACTTTTCGACACAGTCAGTCAAATAATGCAGTTTCAACTAGGTTGAGAATTTAACTTTAAACGAAACGTTGTAAGATACACTGATTACTTGTTTTATACGAAACACAGTTTAATATGTGAAATTTTACATTATCTAACATTATATTACTTGATATTCCCTGCCAAAGATACACAAAGACGGAGTACCGCTTAGATCTATACGTGACATGTATAATTCGCCCTATCATGCTGTTGCGTAATTGTTTGTGGAGATCCTGGAGCTGTTTAAGAGAGAAGTAGCGAAATATAATTTGAGAGACACACTTAAATTCGTGGATTCTGTTTCTGAACTCAATGTGTCAAACAAGAAAACGCTATCGTTAGATGTTTCGTTCCCATTTACCAATGTTTCTGTGGTCAAAAAACATCATTTTCGTGTGATTGTGTCGAAAGTCGCCGGATTAACGTCGGCTTACCTGTGTCTGAGCTGAAGGAGTTATTATTGCTATGTACTAGTAACATTCAGTTCCAAGTCAACGGTGAGCTTTATCGCCAGATTGATGGCGTAACTATGGGCTCATCGTTATGCCCGTTACTAGCATGTTCGAGAGGAACGAGCTGAACAAAATGATTAGAACAACCAGTTACAATAGGCGATACGTACGTGATGTTTTTTGCGTAATGGAGAAGACGGAAGATTTACAGAAGATTTTTAACAAGGCGCATAAGGAAATCCTGTTCACGTTATAACAGGAAACTGATGGCCGCATGTCATTTCTAGAAGTAGCACTAACACACAGACCAGATGGATCGTTACAGCGAAGTGTATATAGAAAGAAAACCTGGGGTGGGCAATATCTACAGTTCCACAGCTACGTACCGATTGGTCTGAGACGGGGTTTTGTACGCTGCTTGACAAATAGAGCAAAGAGAACCTGTACGGAAAATACGATAGAATTGCAGTTAAGCAAGCTACAGGATGTCATTTCTGGTAACGCCTATCCTGATAAATTTATTGCCAGAAACATGCAAGAGAGACCTGTGCAAGCCCCAATAGACACAGTTGATGAGTAAAAGGTCTATGTTACTCTGCCGTTCAAAGGGGACGCAGCAGTCGAGCTGATAACGCGCCAACTAACTGACGCAATCGGTAGTACCTATTATGCTGCAAGTCCTATCGTAACGTTCCACTCAAAACGGACGGTGCCACTTAATCTGAAAGATAATATGCCTAACAATGCTGCCTCATTTTTGATCTATTCATTTGTCTGTTCCTGTGGTTCAGCATATATTGGTCGCACCACTAGGCGTTTATCAGAAAGAATTCGTGTACACTGCCTGGCATGGCTTCGCTCCGGAACAACAAAGAACATTAACTCCTCCATTCTGGCCCACCTAGTCGACTGTGACCGACACAAGATAAGACGTTTCGCATCGTCTATCGTGCCCCGGCCGCCGCGTCACGAAAGATAAAGTGGCACATCCTGTCTATAGCCGAGGTGGCCGCAATCAGATTACGTCAACCGGATCTGTGTACTCAACAAAGGTTCGTTCCTACCTTGGGATTACCGTGGCCAAACAGTTGCAGTAAACCCACGCAACAATTTGATTCCGTCCTCCCCCCAACTCACCCCAATTAACACTGACTTCGTAAAACCTACCTCCCTTGGGATCATAACCACAACGAAGTCGTGTTTGTGTTTTACCCAATCGTTTTACCCTCGTACTATTATTGATGAACACTTTTCTTTACTGCTACCTGATTTGATATATAAGTGTACCAGCCTACGATGAGAATTTATCGAAAACAGTTCTGTTCGCTGAAACTAGAATTGTTCTTAATGATTTCTACGGGGATTTTCCATTAAATTGATATTTAGCACAAGTTTTTAAACAGCTTTTATAGAATACTCAAAGTGACATATTCTTTACGTTATGTTGATTAACTCCCCGGAACCGATGTCAACGACCGTACCCAGGTCCTGGTCCAAACAATTTCGCTATAAAGATAGAGCTTGTGCCTCCCTTGAAACAAGCTGACTACTGTTAACCCAATAAATTTGGCAACGAGTTTCGATTTATTTTACTGCGTATGCGCGGACTGGTTTTCCCCAAGTACCAACTACTAAAACCAATTTTACTAGGTCGATAAAAAATCGATTTCACACTTGGACCACGATCGATCAACGCTACATTTTAGGCTGATTTGTTTTGTTAAGTGCAGTGTTCGAGACGTATTTTCGTTTTGGTAGAAACAACCAGTCATATGAACTGTTATTTTAACAAGGATATCAGCACTTTCCCATAAACGATTCAAACTCAATTTTGATGTTAGGTTTTTCATCACAACCTACCATTTAAAACAATGGATACAATGTAACCCCAATAGTTCGAAACATATTTCTACTCAGCTAAAGACTAACTACAACTTGAAACTGGCTTTGAATGTAACATAACATGCAAGATTCCGACTTCCGAGCTAAGTCGATTTTGCACACATATCTCTTCATCAATTTTCATCAGAGGCTTGCCGTCGGTTGATCAACACTGGAAATGCTTTCGGTACACCTAATTGCGGTTTATGCTGAACAAGGTGTTATGTGGTTTTGTGATTAGGGTTCTGATCCAAGCTGATTGACTACATTTAATCTGCCTAGACAAGTGTTCCGTAGTTTTGTCGATACGGTACTGTTTACTTTCAGTTTCTCTTTTGAGTAGCACCTGCTGACGTACGTCAATGAAGGATGAGTCGATTGTGGGTTCGACTGAAAACTTCAGCAGTCAATTTCAGATGTACAACAGTGTTGAGGAAAAACCGAAAATATCGTCTTTTCGTGGACTTCGATAGTGATGTGCTTGAATGTTCAATTTCCGATGTTGCCATGAAAGTTTGGTCGAAGACTGAATCTATGGGTGAGCCCGTTTCATCAACTAGTCATTAAAAGTTTATTCAGTTTCAAATACGTCTTCACCTTTGACCGCATAAGAAGCCCTATAGGAATCCTAATGAGGAGACTCACCTTCATGTTTGAGCATGCAATTTATCCGCTAAACATTTGGTCGCTACCGTCAGCAGGACATTGGTTGGAACACATTTCTTTGGACACAGACCTCGTTGAACCGTTTCAAGCTGAGCAGCTCACTGCTACGCATGTTTGTGGCGGGGGTAATTCCCAATCCGTAAGATTGACTTGTAAACATCTGAAATACCAATGGAACGGGAATCAAGGCAGCAATTTGGTTTTGGTACGCTAACGTTAGACTGCGCTGTGTTTTCATCGCTTCTGATCCGCTGACAGCATCTAGAGATCGTGCATTCAGTTAAAAACGAGCTTCTCTTGTTCCGTTAGGTCAAATCTAAACTAATCAAAATCTATTTGGTCTTATAAGCCTAACCAAGCAAAATTCTCTCAGCAGACACCTTTCACTTCACTTATGTTGTGAACGGGACATCCTAACGTCCTTCAATTGGTTTCGAAGCGGAAAGGTGATTTGGCTTACCAGCCGTTTAACTGAACGTTTTGTTTCGTGCTGATTGGAAAAATCGTCCATCAGATCAATCTTCAACACATCGAGGTTCGAAGTGGCATTCGGTGTGGGATGCGTTAGATGGTATGATGAAAAGCTCTGACTAGGCCTTGATTTTTATTTATACGTCCGTGTCTTCGAGAAGTGTCTAAAAAAATTTATGTTGACACAAACTGTACACCACCCACCTTTGATCACAGCGTCTTCATTCTGATAAGCCTTCCAGCTATACCACCTCACGAACAATCACTTGACACCAACTGTGCTCTTATTAGAGCTGACAATTAACACAGGTTGTCCTCCCTGGTCGAGTCTGCACAAGGGCTCTGTAATTGTGAGAAGAGCGTATTACCAGCGACATCAGTAATCACATTCTTTGGATTCAACCACAACTTCTCGCCAATGATGAGCGGTTTGTCTGTTCACTTCAAACACCGAACAAACCGAGGACAGTTAATTTGAGCGAAATGTAAATGATTGTTCCTGGACGTATCGACTGGAGTGAACGAACGAACTCCTTTCCTTCTACTTTGAAATAAACAGGCACACTGAGCATTACTCGCAAGATGTTATAGTTGAGCCGCTGAATGGGATTAATGTCACGTCAAATGTAACGATTATCTGAAAGCAAACGTTGCCATCACATGTGGTTGGTTTACGTTTAGTAGTAAAAGTATATTGGATTCATTTCACAAAAGACACGACGGTTAATGTACACACCCATGTCAAATTAGCTAGCTACACTGTTACAGTCAATGGATTTAAATACTTTCAGTCGGCAAGCTGTGTAGGCATGTCAAGAGTGGCGAGAGTGACAGTGCACCAATGTACAAACTTGTAACCTGAGGTCCGTTTTAAAGTGTACGATTCAGCTTAAAATAGAGCAGCTTAATGAAGCGTATCCTGAAAAAATGGACATACCGCTCAATGGAAACCTCCGAAGAAGAGCTAGTAAAAGAGTCGCGGCGTTCAGTACAGGAATTTTTTTCAGAAGGCCACGTCACATTAGGTCAATTCTGAATGAGGTGTTTATACTGTTGTTTAATTATTTTACTTATCACAGTCTCTTCACAACTAAACGTTCAGCAGCGGGTCTCTTTTCATTTGCAGGAAACAAAATCAAGGACGACCGTTGTATGCAGAATTCCTAAAACCTACCCCCTTCTCAGTTACACTTACTGCCATACACAGTGCGTAACCCAGTGAGCAAGTCTAATTTATTTGAGGCATGCAGAATTAAACATTAGTGACGTAACAAGAAGCCAGTGGGTGTCATTATGCCTTTGAAACTTTTCTAATGCACAGCTACAGGTCGTCAGCTATGTCTGTCTGTTTTCTTCTATCAGTCTCTCCATCGGTATGTTTATGGATCCTGTCATTGTGCCAACACTGTAGTTACATGTACATTAGATGACCTTCAGATTTGCCAACTTGAACCTTTTAAAGTCACCTACATGACTTAGGTGCGATTATGTCACCACTGTAACACAGGATTGGTTGTGCACAAATATAGACCTTCACATTTTAATAAGTAATAACCTGGCTGAACGTTTGCTCACTTCTAGTGCTAAGTCATTAGTAAGAAAGCGCAACTTCCGTGAATGTAACCTATGGTATCATCTCCTTGTTTGGCTGATCTGTATTTTCCACCACATATTTCACCAAAAAAATCTCTTTAACGTATGAACATCCAAAGGCTATCAGCTTGACACTGCTTGAACATAGTGTCAGTACTCGCCACCAAAGCTAACGCGTGATATTTTAAGTCATATGAAACAATAAAAAACAGTATATGGCTTTATTAGTAATGAAATAACCAGACAAAAATTGTGATATTCAACTCATTCTTGAACAGCTTTTATGAATGACTAGAATTGCATTCCACAAATATAAACGCTAGTGCTCAGTTTATTTACGTAGCAAGGATCATTCTGTGCAAGGCTGCACTCCGATGTTTCTTCCTGTATTTTTCGTGCAGCTACTTCGATGTCACAATATATAATCTGGCCCTACTACTGAATAACAGTGATGTGAGTAGTATATTACGTTTGCTCATCCTCACTACAGTAGTATAAAATGAGACCCTGCTGATACGTTGCTGGATTATATAAACAAAATTTAGGCAAGGCTTGAGGACTTACTGAAAAATATATTTTTCGATCGAAAGAACAGTTTTCTGGAATATTTATTCCACCCACCTACGAAAAGGATACCGAAAAGTGGATAAAATTATATCTGATTCTTCCAACAATTATAGAAAACATTTCGTTTTTTGAAAACGCATTGGCGATTACTTCAGAACACAAATTAATGACCTGGACACAAACACTGTAGGAGCAAATAATAGGTGGAATCCACATCACGTACAACAGAAATGAGCGGTAAGATCCATGTTCAAAGGAGACGTAAAACGATACCGTATGCTTCAAACATACACCGTTCGCTCGGTGCAAACATGAAATCAAATACACTCTGATTGTTCTTCAGCACGGTTTACTAAATGGCTTCAAAAGATCGCTGAGTGCTTAATGTTGAATAATTATGTGTAAATGTGTATAGTAACAGACATACGCAATCAACAAAAGTTAGCAAACTACAGACGCACCAAAACTCCCTACTTTAATTAAAACACGTTAGAGAGCAGATTATATGTTTTGAAATCATAAAGCGCTATCAGGAAATACACACAAAAGATATTAACCAGAACGTAGAAAACATTCTCATCATACGATTGATATAAACGTTTTGTTTGGTTGCTTATAGATTGGACTAACAGCAAGCGATCCAACAAACCTTTAAATATGGTTCAGCGTGCGTGAACCGGATGCACGGCAGCTTCAGTTGTGCAACCAGTTTTGTGCAGCCGTTGTCTGCACATCAGCAATATTCCGTCACTGTTTCATTCATCCTGTCCATTTGATCCTAACTATGATACGAGGTAAATGAAGTTTCTAAGAACAATCGAATTAAATTGATTTGACTGTCAGTAATTATGTGTTAGGTCATTTCACGTTTTCCTCATCTTGTTTTGATTGCAGCTCATGATCACATATTACAGTGTAGAGATGAACAGTTTATATATTATCTTACTTGTGTAAATTTCATAGTTTTAAGGTATTCATGTAATTTTACGGCTGCTGATACTATGGACCGGGATGAATGTTCAGAGTTTCAAGTAAGGAAAATCATACTCATTTGAGTTCCACTGTTCAATAACTAAGTCACAAAAAATTATCCTACCCGGAGTAGAAAACACAGATACACCGCTTTCTTTTATGAGAATTTTCAAATAAACTGGATTTGCTCTCATCAAATTGCTGGCAAATATCAATCCAACTTTTTCACTTTGACAGCAGTCGTTGAATTTATATGATACTTTTGGAAAACAATTCTTCTCGTTGCACTGCGTGATTTGAGTAGTTTTTCACAGAGAGTTATCTTACATTGCGGTGGTGAGTGTTTAATTCTGGCAAGCCTTGTTGCCTCTCAAAAATTCACGCATTATAAAAACTGTTTATTGAAGCCGAGTAGTAGTATTGTTGTTTCTAAAGAGTTCGAAAATTTTTATGGAAGTCATCCCAACGATGGCACACTTTGTCCCGTCAAAAACTGAAACCTAACATCACTGTTGTTCACAGGCTTCCTGAGACAAAATATCCCCTCATCTTTTCAAGCTATTGCCTTGCGTTTGGTACAGTTAAAAATATTGTTTCCCACCCTCCATATTCTGCCGTTTTCCAAGGAGCAGAGGTTTAACCTACCGTTATATATTAACATATAAATTATAGTGTGTGTTATAAATCAAGGACGGATGTACTATCGAACGTATATTTATGAAACTTTTCAGGGTTATAAAGCCCTCTGGTTTCACAAAAACGCTGACGAGTTCGCCGCCTTTTCTTTTTGTACATTGAATCCGGAGGGCTTCGCAATGTCTTCACAGTAGTCGGAATGTCCAAGTAGGTTTTCTGAACATTATGTTCATCTGAAATAATGTTTTGTCATATTGTCTGAACTTACGGCTGTTTCACTCAGTTTCAGAAAGTAATGGCTACCCGAGAACTGGAATGCCCAAAACACGTTTTCCTAAACCACATTCAATTCCACACACCTCGGCTACTGAAAGACCTCTCCGAAAGATTACACCCAACTTACCGTTAGTGATTTCCACCGTCAGGCTGATTCATTTACAGTTCAGTACCTGATAATGTTACCATACTTGTTCACACTATTCCATCAGGACTGCACGAAATATGTCCAACCATCTGTCTGATTTTAGCACTGGAGAGTTTTTAGAGTTGTGTAAAGCGGACAACATTGAGTTGGGTGTTGCAGGCCAGCAGAATTGAGCCAAGCCGACTGAAAGAAGGTGGTAACCTCATCATTAAAACCTAACACATGTGCTTCATTTGGTCTGCTCGGGGACACCTCCCTCTGCTGTTTACCTCATTCCAAAACTATTCAATGATTTCACTATCCCGGAAATGCGTTCGATGTTTGGACATAATTCGCTTGATTTTCTATTACGAGAACTTACATATTTCAGCAAACCAACTCACAATTTGACCCAGCGCATACTGTTTAACAAAGCTACCGTACGATCTCATTTAAGAGTAGACAGAAAGTTTGCTGATGAAATCAGCGGGACTAGCAGCCATCATTAGTTCCCAAGCTTCCTTCATCTCTGTTCAATCGTTACGCATGCCTGCGTTGATTCCTACTATTTTAGCGTGACATTTTGCCAAATCAAAATTATAAATCATCCTAAGCGCACATTTCCAGCATACATTGAGCTATCGCCCTTTGAGCACTAAGGAGCTCTTAGTCACCCTATACTATCAAGACATTCTTGTGATTTCATCTGCACTCAATCATTTGAACTTAATTTGTATGTTTGAAAATGCTTGGTTACCCTCTTCGGAGTCTCTGATAATGACCTAGGTGAGATAGCTTTCGAATGACCAAAAAGTCAGCAGCGCTAGATCAGTAGTTTTACTTTAGTTACACTGATCATTTTCTGTTTCTCGTTTATTGAACAAGAAGTGTATTTTTAGTTAAAATGTCTTTGTAAAGCGGCTGTGCTGAACGTTAAATGTTCGCACGGTCTAATGCGACAATTTATACGGTTTAAAATAAATCGTTTACTTATATCCTTTTCAAGAACGTAGGTGTCTCGTTAAGTTGCGGTTTTAACCGCTGCATAAAAAATAAAACGCGATAGTCAGACATGTGGTTCTTCAATTTTCAATAGTGTTGACTGACTTTCCTGAATAACTGTTGCACAGCCAATTACGAGTCTACATTTCGGAACGAGTATAACTCAAAAATATCTATTCCAGTGTCACATTTTGCAGAGGCTGCAGCGCTTCTACTAGCATAGTTTCGGGGGTGTCACCATTTCACAATAATATGAGTGACTACTCGTTGAGGAGCTCAGATCCACCAACGTGGTTCACTCCCAACTAAGAGGAACGAATGCAAGATGATAGTTCTTGAACGTCAGGTATTTACTTGGAGGTACGTTGCCTATATTGTTAGCGCGTGGGCAATCAAACATGCTGTATACTTGCTTTTGGCCGACGTGTACGCTCTCGTTAGATAAATGGTAAAACTCGACAATGTAAAAGATCCAGTATAGGTTCGAAATTGAGACCAGTCGCTTAACTAACATACATTTTAATGGTATCCGCAATTGGACCATTTGTATTGCCGTTATTTTACTTATGTGACAAATAGAGAGGAATCTTCAGACGCATATAGCCAAAATTCCTCGAACCTCACCTGTGGTCTACAAATCCCAAATAATTCATAGTAACAGATTCGCAGCTCATAACTTGCGAAAGTAATCAGATATTTGCCATATAAAATGTTACTATCCGATCAGTCTATGTTCATGTATACATATAAGTTATAACTGTTAACTAACACTGTGATAAGGAACTGTTTTGGTTCCAAGTCGAACATGAAACTTTTCCGGGAAATGGATTACCATTACACACATAATCAACGCATAATAAACAGTATTGAGTTAATTTGACTGTCAGAGATGAATGCGAACATATTTTCGAATTCATAATCCACCGAGTTTAAACTCGCATTTCTCATGTTGCAAATGCTATTCCTTTTGTTTTTAAAATCTCCCCGTTTTCCTGTTGAAGTTAGAGTTCAATTGATCCAAGTGAGCGTGAAATATCAAGAAAAGTGGACGAACGAGCAAGTAAGTCGGCGGTTCGGTCAAGGCGTTCAGAAAGTTAGATGGCTCTAGTACTTGAACCACAACCATTTTTTGTTGTTTTCCCCCATTTGAACTTAATACAATATGGCTTTATCTTCTGAACTTCATTCCGTACTGTCAAGTGACTGTAAGCCCCTTAAGGATTGTGTTACTGTTGTTTGAACGATGCCTTCACTGAACAATTATTCTGGTTGATTGAAGTATTTTGGATTAACCATAGAATGATCCCAAGAGAGGGTGAGTTCAGGTTGGAACAGTTTGATTGTTGTTTAAGCTTAGTTACAATAAAAACCCTAGCCTACAGAAGAACAGGCGATTATGCGGTTGCTGGTTTATAGATTGACATGCATACTTTATATAAATGTGAATCAGAGGTCAACTCATTGTCGTGACAAAAGACATACACTGTTGATGAGTCCTATTGTGCAAGAAACGTAAGCCCAAAAGTTCATTAGTAAAGATACTAAATAGAAATTCGTACCAGAATGAAAAGTTTTCGTTAAAATGCGAGTGATCGTATGCTGAACATTTTCAAACATCACAATAAATTGTCCGCGTTCTTCATTGGCTGAACGCTACATTTTTTAGTACCCGTTGTGGCCGATTACTTTTTCGTCAAAGAGTTCCCGCATTTTTTCGTTTCAAACCTCTGATGGTGTGTTATCTCACTTAGAAACTTAATTGTTTTTCTCAAATGAAATTTTTATTAGTGAAACACTAGTCGTATTGTTTTAGAATTTGCCTTCGGATCTTATAAAGACAGTTTCCATTTGGTTATTGCTTCACTGCTGTAATTAACTTGACTCTTCTACACAAATGGGTTTCTTACTTGGCGGCGTTATTAGGTTTAAACTTTTTGGAGTGCTACAGGCCTGTTAAAGGTATTTGATTGTGCGTTAATGTTTCGCTGTCAGTTCGGGAAAACCAGTGGTTGACGGTTTATCGAGGTAAAGAAATTAAAACATACAGAAAGCAAGTTATTTGGATGCAATCACATCACCAACGAACGAGGAAACATTGGAAGATACATCCATCAGATATGACCTGTATGGTTGGGTTATGATGCTGACTAAATAACTGTAACACAAACTGTCTCCCAGGTTAGGGAATCAGCACCCGTACCTACTACCCTTTAACGCAGCCGTGTTCAGCTGAACTCACAACCCGGTGATGCGTGTGCAAACTAGTTGAAATGACCCATCAGGTTCCCGTGGTTCTGACGAAATGATACCTGATGTGATTATGTGCGTGTCCATATCCTGCATGTCTTTATTGGTCTTTCGTATATGACCCGCGTCTTTTGCGTATGTGAGTGATGAAAGTAAACAACGTGCTAACCTATTGCAACAGATTTGATCTGTACTAAAGATTTCAGGTATCTACTACTGGAAAAGACATCGAAACACGTTAGTACTGTATTCTTCTTGATATGCGCGATTATCGACCTGAAGGATTGAGTCAGGAGGTTGATAAGGAAATTAATTTTTAAGTTTGTCTCACACTTGTTCGTAGATTAAATATAAGTTTGATGCACTTAACCGATTCATCCGTGACAGTTCATTGGGTTCAGGCCTTCCAGTGAAAAACAGATCTCAAATGCAAACCTGTTCTGTCGATAAAATAATGCGTTATTTTCATACTCTATTTCCAACAGATTGTTCACTGGGCGTCACTCTTTGTTTACTTGTTTAGGTTTGCCACTGGATGTTCGAAAAACGGAGAATTTTGTATAACGGGTGTGGACATGTTCTGAGGTTCGTTTAGTGCGTTTGGCCTTATTTGGCTCTGTAAATAAACGATTTCTGCAAATCGCGTAAATTTTATTGTCTCCAAACCTGAAATCTTTCAATGAATGACAACACCTTTAGCACAAAAACGGCAAGCTTGCTTAATCGGCCGACTGGGCCGTGAGCCGGAATATGGTGGGAAAGACTTCAGAGTGAAAAGTTGCAATGGATTTTGATAGACATATTCCTTTATAGACAGTAGTGGTAAGTCTACACTTAGTAAACATACCTAGGTTGGTTATTACTTGAGTTCCTAAGATTCATCGCAAACGAATACGAGTAGTAATTAATACGACGGCGATAATTTTCCGCAGCAAATCAGCCAAATTTATCAGGAAATGTCAAGGGACATTTTGTTTTGAACTACTTTGTGCGGAACGAAGTGAACATAGCAATAGGAAATGTATCTAAGACGGAAGTATAAAATCACACTTCATTGTACAATTCTAGGAGCAATTACAATAGCTAGCCTCGACCATTTCGTTCTAGCATTTTGAAGCATTGGTCGAGAAGGCGTACAACTTATGAAGTCAACTTCCTCAACGCTGACTTCAAAGCAAAAACATGGTTAGCTTTTGGGTGGTTTGTTTCAACTTTCTTGCTTACTTGATTCATTAGAATAGGTCAGAAACTCCCCAGGAAACTTTATATAGTATTGTGGTACGTTGTCTGAAAAGCCTTTTTTAAACATGAATACATAAAAGGGGAAAAATAGCCACCCATAAATTACATAGTCACTGCAAGTTTAGTTGACGAAAGCTGACTAAATTATTAATCATAAGTGAGCTGGCTGCTTGACGATTGAAGACCTGAGAATCGGATATCCGTCAGTACCCAGTTTACAGTGCAGTTTCTGGACCCCATTTCTGACAGTCTGGTGATTAGTTTATCATCAAGTATCTAAGCTTGTGTGGCTAACTTCTGTAAGAAGATACATCACAGACCATCAATAAAATATGTTTTGAAGATCATCCATATATGATCAGTCGTCAAAAGGTAGACTAGCTGACTACATACCTCTAACTTTTTCGTCTAGCCATTAGGATACATGACTTCATCCCAGAAGAAGTAAACTGGAATCATTCTAACATTTCGATGTCACAGTTCAGGACATATTAGTAGATGACTATGTTGATGGAGATACGGTATTCATTATTCCTTGACAAATGCTGCTTTAACTAAACAGGCTAATAGTTTTTTAAAAAATTTCTTTCAGTGTTTGTTCTTCTGTTCAGGTTTTAGGTAATTTCGCGATTTGCTGGAACCGGTAAAACTAGTCATATATTTCCGTCAGATCCGATGTGCATCGTACCGTATAGGGTGGTTTTATTGATGTAAACGAAACAAACATTTGATATTTGGACTTGTTTGAATACTCCCGTGGAAGCAAACTGGTTATTTTCAAGTTGAACATCACGCGCAGTTGATCGCAGCTGTCGCATTCCCATAGAATTTCCAGTCGGCTTCTTTCGAACAGCAGAAAGACTAGATTCGAGTTTCGCTCTCAGTAGAGCTCGTCAGTAGTGCATATCATCGCCACTGCCGGGACTTGAACCACGGCAGTGGCGATGATATGCACTACTGACGAGCCCTAATGAGAGCGAAACTCGAGTCTAGTGCTTCTTTTCGAAATGGTCCGACTGGAAAGTCTATGGGAATGCGACAGCTGCGATCAATTGTGGGTGATGTTCAATCCATATGAAAATCCAAATCCCCTACTACTCATCATTAATCAAATACCGCTCAACAAGTCAATGATTTCCGTGATTTCAACTTGGAGAGAAGTCCTAGTCGAGGGGTCATCGATTGGAGTTAACAGACAGTAACTGTGTCTCCTCTCGAGGCGATCGGGCAACCTGATCATTACTCACAAGTGAAAGTGGTTGAGCGTTCACTTGTGATGATGATTCGGTCGTGCATGCTAGTGCGAGGTCAATGGCGCAGTGATAAACACGGTTGCCTCATGAACTGAATGTCCGTGGTTCAAGTCCCGGCAGTGGCGATGATATGCACTACTGACGAGCTCTAATGAGAGCGAAACTCGAGTCTAGTGCTTCTTTTCGAAATGGGCCGACTGGAAATTCTAT
Organism: Paragonimus heterotremus; assembly: GCA_013368495.1. NCBI lineage: Eukaryota > Metazoa > Platyhelminthes > Trematoda > Plagiorchiida > Troglotrematidae > Paragonimus > Paragonimus heterotremus. The sequence continues at coordinate 61,856 of LUCH01000740.1, read as the reverse complement.
GGATATCTATTTCACGTACACACCTAAGCAAGGTTGACTAGGGTCGCATGTGAAGCATTTGGATTTCATTAGGAATATTTCTTTGCAACCATTTCCAGGCTGTTACGCATTACTGCAGGCATAATTAGCACACAGGTGACGTGTATCGTAGTCTGTTTAATTAACTCATAGACATGCAGAAAATGCAATCACTACATTATAAATATGTATGCGCAATAATGTTTTAAGTAATCCAGTCAGTGTGTGCTACAACGTGATTTGTGTTCATCAGAATATCAAAATATATTTGGTCACGTGTTTGGTGTGTTTATCTACCTCATCCAAAAAACTGAAACTACAAACACAGGTACCACTTACTTACGTCTCGCCGTATTTCGGGCAACCAAATTACACCTTGCTGAGAAATCGCAAGGTTGGGTTTGATAATTTACTCACCTGGATCTTACCGACATAACTGTCACCATTGTGGTTTGTAATGTGTCAGATAAAATTCACTCTACATGCTCGTGTTTTCCAGTTTATCACAGGTTAGTACAGCGGGAATAGGACAAACGTCATTGATTGTGTACGAGTGTATCAGATCAGACATTATGTCAACCTGATGCATTACGGTTGGTATGGTATATAATATGGCTATAGAATGATCACCATTTCGAGCACAAATTTTAGAAAATGGTATCCACATCCCGCGACAACTCCTTCGGTCACTGTCAATTAGGAATACGAATGCATCCAAATAGAGTCCAGACTTGAGCCGGAGGTTTCAAAAAGAGCTGTTCAATGAAAGCGGAAGTTTGTCTACTGGTTTGTGGAAAGATGAGGTGAATGTTCACTTATAAAATTGATAACGAATCCAACGATTTTTGAGTTATATATGAGTCGTTGTTACCCAATCTATTGAGCGATAACATTAACGCCACAAATTGTTATATGGGCGGGACGGTACGAATTATCATTATCATTGTCTCCGGAAAGGTGACCTAGTTAGCAGCAAGCTAATCAGTGCCAAAAATTCAATGATTTTTCTGAGTGTGTCTTTACTGGCCTGGTTTATAAGTGACGTTTGTGGACCCGCGTTCAGTGCATGATATTTTTCCAGTGGAAGTCAAAGTCACCATGACATCCGAAACCCAATCAAGTTGCAAACCTGTGGGAACTTCTGGTCCATAAAATGTACCAAAACTGCAACCTGCTTACGTTTATAGGCAGTATTTGGGGGTGCATTGAAAAAGTAGTGAGCATGATGAGTCCTGTTGCATGTTTACATCTTGCTAATCTCAACAAGCGCACAACAGAGCAATGGTCTATACTTTTCAGATGATCACTTCAACTAACCATTGACAACTGAATATGAACAACATTATTAATCATTTCTAGATAGTCTGCTAAGCACAAGTTATGGTAGTGACGTGTGAAATAACATGATTTTAGACCTATCGTATTCAAGCCTTTCAGTTCAAACCGCCATAACTTAGTTTGTCTTGTCCCTGTCGCCAAGTTAACAGTGTTGTTTCCAAGTAGTTTCATTCAACCTATTAACCCTTCTGTGATAAATGTACACCACTAAGTGATAGGGGAATCATAAAGTTAGATTACAAAGGAATCGGTTTCCATGGCTGCAGCACTAAAATAATCAGAAAATGGAACTTCAACATATTAGAAGAAATGGAGACTGCAGTACAATACTAATTCAGTTACCGACATCAGTAGAAAGTGCATGAATTACCGTCTATTTACAACATATAAAGAGCAACATATAGGGAGTAGGCATGCTTGCATTCACATTGAATATCATGCCATCAACATCACGGCAATCCCATAGGTTGCTCCACCTATATTCTGTCGGCTGGCAAGTTTTGTACAATAAATCTTCACTAAAATACCAGTCCCATTGGGTTCTGAGTGTATAACTGCACTATGAATGAGCTGAGTAGATCAACATGGTGACCTATGTGTATGAAATATTTATCAGTGTATGATGTGGGAATCCCGGAAACGTGTTTGCTAGCACGAGGTTGTTGGCATCAGTTGTTTCACCCGTTTCTGTATTCACCGAACTACTTGCTATGGTACTTGGTATTCGTTTCTGCTCATGTAAATATCTTTGGGGCTTTAAGTGAAACTGGTAGATTGTATGAGATGCGGAGTAATTAGAAGAACTGCGCTCACCGTCATGCAGAACCAGTTGATTGCAGAATTTTAGTGAACGCATCGACATTCGTGTGAGTTACTACAGATTCCAATTTACACCCGATGTCAGTTTCAAATGATCCTGCGTGAAATCTGATTGGAAAAATTATCTCTTTTGAGTCGTTTAAATTCGCTGACTGCATTTGTTCGTCGTGTTATAAGCTTCTCTTAATTTTTTAGGATATCAGTTCTCCAGAACTACTTCCTTAGTCTGTTGTTTTGTTGGCAGCTTGGCATGGGAACAATTAGGCCCAGCTGCATGAAACCGTGTCACGAATAAACCGCACTTTTGTACCAGTGAGGAAAAACCATGGAATTAGAGATGTTGCCTGCCTCGTATGGTTTTTTAATGACCAGATCGATGAAATGTCGCATCTTAACTCCTAAGTATGATTACATACAAAAACGCTAATGTACCGTTTGATGTAATTTTGTGAGAAAATGATAAGTTCCGATGAGTAGGGTTAAGAGCGTAAAAACAAACCAACATTGTAAGTATTGGTAACGGTAAAAAGAAAACCAACATACTATTTGAACCATACTGTTCTAGCAATAGTGACTTGGACTTGCCGTCCAGTCATTCTTAAAATAGTTTGGGCATAGTCATATAATATGTTTGTCCGTGAAAAAATCCGTCAAAACTGTTCTATATACACAGATTAAGTAAACAGCGCTTATCCGAGGAACAAAATGTTTATTTGTAACGCCAAGTGGGATAATTCATGTTCGCAATTCATTTGGGAACAACCGGTAAAAGAAAACCTTGGGGCGCTATCGTTCATTACAAGTCAGCTAGCCAGCTACATTGCAGATTGTGCGTAAGTTTTTGTTTAAAGGCATGTATTGTTTGCTCTCTCTTTCAGACAAATTTGTGTGTTTAAGAAAAACTGGTTACAGAATGTCCAGAGGGTAACATGATTCTGAATTGTTGACTTATGCAAAGAGATCTCACCTGTTGAGGCACATTTTGCACACTGAATCCAAGTTCGTTAACGTGTGCCGCATTTTTGTGAGAACTTAATTATGGGCATAACAATGCTGGGAAGAACAGCAACACATGGAACGAGTTACAATGTTAGTAGTCTGTCTCATGATATTTTTCTATGTGTGATACAGGGATCAGTCCTTCCCAGTTGATGATTACCTTTTACCGGCTACTTTCTTTCGGGTTTTCTAAACGCCGTTCACATGGCAATTGTTGCATTATAATTGTTCAGACTGGGACGCAATCCAAGTGTGGTCAGCTTGACTGTGAAATACAGCTCCAATGATAGTGCACGAAAGGCAGTGAAGGGCCCCGATGAAGACTATCGCGAAATGACACTGTCGACTCTAATGTGTATACCAACTGTTGAACTGGCTGGGTGCGTTGATTGTGGGGTGACGGTAATGTTTAAAATCAAAAGTTGATGACCACACTGCCTTCTTTTATTTACCTCTTGGTCGTCAATCGTCTTTCTTTTTGGTTTCGAAAAAACTTGATGATAATTGCAAGCTTTCCACACAAAGATTAAGCCAGCTACTCAAACCATGCGAGATGATTGGTGCTATCGACACGTTACATAGACTTACACATGAAACTTACATATCAGACCTTCTTCACGTGCATTTAATCCATCCCTACTTCTTACTGGTGCATCTTATGTATCTCTACCCTTGGCTATACTTTCGCTTTATCGCCCAGCCTCTATGAGCTTTGTTGAATTTGACCGCGATTGCCTTGGTCTTGGACTCAATATTTTCGGTGAATTAATTGTCGTCCTTTTTATTCCTTCTTTCCTTCCAAGTTTTTGATACTTCTTCATACTTCAATACATTTGGTTCCGCATTGGAATCGGCTACTCAGCGGGCTATGAAGCTATAAGGCGCTCGCGACTACTGGACGTTGTGGACAAGTTAAGCGTAGTTATGCAGTACCCGTGAACTTCCGAGGCCAACAGTGTTTGACAAATTCCAGTTACGTAGTGTACATCGTTATTCGTCAGTTCGCTGGAGCTTATCGTTTGGCACTTAGTGTTGACCAACTGGATCACTTTTGATGCATGTGAATAACTGACGCTTCTACCTGGTTATCGGTCATATTGCGTCTCCCCAAAAACAACCGTAACGGTGAACAGGACTTCTACACCTTCGTCTGCGAAAAATAGACCTCTCCTTAATCTCCACAATTTGACCGCAGGTCACCAAGTTACCTACATTGATAATGATGCCAAAGATTATTGAGTGGTTCCAGCGCCCCATCCAATGTTCTCTTTCTGTCCGTGGCTTTCCATTACAAAGTTTTCTGTACTGTTCACTCCGACGTACCCAGGTATGATTAACAGTCTGCTATTCTACAAGCTTTTGGTAGTCTTGGGACAGCTGCAGCTAATCAGGGCACCTGAAAAGACAATGTGTGATTCACCGGTAAATCGAAGTATGTATTCAAACTATTTAGCTTTGCCAAAGCTATACCTTGCGATTTATTGCAGCAACATTTGACGATGGACGAAAACCTTCTATAGGAACAAGTGCATCTAAAAGAAGGGAAGCTAAGAGAAATTACGGTACTATTAAAATTTCATAGTTAGCTGAGGAGGGAGGTTGCATTTCGTGAGACTGAAGGCAAGGCAGGGCAGATAAAGTCAGCTCGGTTATCCCGTCATGCAACCCGAATCTCCGTGGAATCCGAGGGAATTCAATGGGGGAATGTGTGTACAACTTACTCGTCAATGTGAACTTATCAAAAGACGAACTAGAACCCGCTGATGGGTCACCCTGATAACTCTTCAGTTTTATGGAAAATTTCGAACAAAACATGGTCAACAGATTAACTGGCGAAGAACAGAAGTCGCATTATTTGATTTACCAGTGTAATAATTGATCTAAGACAGCCAACGAACATTGCTTGTTGTTGTCAAGCAAAGTAAGGTTTACTCAAATCACCGAAGTATTAAAACTACCGTTTAAAAGGCCTCATTATATAATTTAAAGATTCACGGGAAACATGTTTAGCAGTTTTAGGTCCGCTGCGGGAGAAACTGTTGTTCTGTAACGTTTAGTCGCTCAGATTAAGGAGTGTCATTCGAGGTTATCCCTACTGAACCATCCACCCAGTCAAACTGCCCATTCAATCTTCTGCGTACTGATGATAAACGTCCTCGCCACATGTCAGCGATTTGAAAGCAAGTTATTTGAAAAATGAACTGAAGTTCTAAAACAGAGCAAGCTATGCTTTGCTTGCTTCCAGTCAAACCATATAGTAACTTATCGCAGGATGGGCTTGCAGTGTTCACGGTCTCCATATGAAGAACGATATCACTCTCTAGTACACACCCGACAACTACGGATTTTGAACTCAACTGTACAGCCGTCACATTCGATGATACAAGGATTCCTCCCGGTTTCTTGCTAAAATATTTACTGAGGAGGCCATTTCGATTGAAATGTATGCCTTTCCATAGAGTGGTTCAGATGTAACATTCATAAATTAAATCCCAGCTGAACGATTGGGGCTTCCAACATGAACATGAACGCCTAACATTATCACATTTGCTGAGACAGATATCGTGGGAAGTTAGGAGATGTTTGGAACCTCCGTCCCTAAATGATAAGAGTGTGATCACGATCCGTAATTCATTCACGGTCAATAGTCTTTTGGTCTGAATGAGTGAGGCCCAAATCGGAGAAGGACGCTCGGCATTGACCTTGCTTAGCCTGACCGTTGTTTGTCTCGCTGATGGAAAACACAGTAAACTTATCAGTAGGTTGCTGTGTGTCACAGGCATACTAAGCGATACAGCAGCGGGCAGCACGCAGAGTGGAACTGTACGCTGTAAATTTTATAACTGCGTTAGTCTTTGAGATGTCTAATGTTGTTGCCAGCAATGGCAGAATTGAGATTAATTGCAGAGAGGGAGATGAGTTGGAGAGATTGGTTTAAGGCATTTTCGATGCAAACTCTCCAGGAAAGATTGTGTGGTTAGATATTCCGCTATTCTGTTCATAAAGGGCTGCGCACGTTGTAGGGTTTTCTGCTACTCGGAAGATTGCTGGGTATAAGCTATCTGTGGTTGTTTGAAAGAGTGAGTATATCTAACAACTGATTGGCGAGGGAAAACGTCTGATTTCACTAAGCAAGAGATTTCTGGACGACAGTAGGTTTTCTCATAGATTCAATGACAATAACAAGACATCTGGCTAAGGGTTACGTATCAAGAATATACATCAGTGGGGATAACATCCTTCAGAGGTGAGGCTCACTGCATCGCCCAACCTTGAGGCAGATTAAACCTGGAACGAGGTACTACGATATTTTTTGGAACAGTTTGCTGCAGGGGTAGTTTTAACAAGCACACTGGTAAACGTTCCACAGATGTTTGGTAACCTTAACTTCCGATTCAGAGGAAATGTTTCCAGAGGTAGGGGCTCCTGAAAGAGACAGGTGGGCATTTGGCTTCCATTAGTAGGGCAGTAACTCAAAGTATGGCCCGCTCAGTGTGTATGAAACCACGACGCATCCCTTCGAATCTATGTCCCCACCCGTCTGTACTTCATTTGGGCCTGGGAGCAATGAGATCAATAACCAATGTCGACTTTGCAAAGAAAAAACCCTAGGTTAGGTAAACACATTTGTGGATGCCAAAGACGTCACATCTGAGTTATGCAGTACGCTCTTATTGGGAGAAGTCTAACATGGCGGATACAGTAGTAAATATTCCATCCAACGAGCGGTTTGGGATTGTCAAGGGAATGACTGGAGCGCACTAGGTGCTGCTAACATGCGGTAGTACAAAAATCCTTCGAAAAGGCTAAGCTCGCAAGTATTGACCTCGTTTCCTGTTAGAGAGTGTACCGGTTTAGTCATGTTCCACATGGGGTCATTGGTAAACAGGTTACTTATAATACTTTATGTTCATATCATCTTTGGCTAAATTTTTGAAACAAACCTATTGGTGTATTACCAATGAATCTCAACAACCGAAAATCCGACATTGAGAACCACATCGTGTTGCTGTCGGAGAACCTAAAAATACTTACTGTCGATGAGATTTAAGTATGAAAATAAACCGAGTAACTAACCAGAACGATTTCGCCAGAAAAGTCCCACAGATTATTTCATCAAACCTTTGCCTTCAAACTAATCACAGATTTTGCGAGAATAAAGCGTTTCAAAATTATCTGGAATTCATGAGACAGAATTAGTTCGGTACGTTAACTCGGTGTATATTCGCGGTCACATGTTAAGACTAATAACGCCTACCTTTTAAAAGAGATTGAAATTGGCTCAAACGGTGGCCATAGTATCAGAAATGTATTTGAGTTATTCGCGCATTTAACACACACCAAACCGGAAACAAAAAAATGTGCAAATGCCCGACTGCTGAAATTGCTTCTCACCCCTAGTGACGTCGGCATGGAGTTAAGCAGAAAGTGACTAATTCAATACAGAATCAGAATATTGATTCGCAGTCATTCTGTGTAGTGGTAGTATGATTGGTTTCTGTCCCAGACACACCGTCATTTATCATTATCATCGAGAATCTTCCATTACGATGACCCAACAAGTTTTTGTTTCAGTAGTGAAGGTTCGGGGATTTAGATTATTACAAAATTGAACACCACCCACACTCGATCGCAGACTTCGCATTCAGATAAGCCTTTCGGCTAGCCCACTTCGAGAGGAAGCACTAGACTCGAGTTTCGCTCTTATTAGAGCTCATCAGTAGTGCATATCCTTGTCCGGATCGGAGGTTGCACTCTGACCCTCGTGCTTGTGAGACTGGCGTGTTAACCACAACGCCAGCAACCTCACAATAGGCATGACCGAATAATCAAATCCAAACGCTTAACCACAACCTTGTATGAATAGTGTTCAGCTTGCCCGATCATTTTGTTTATCTGACCACTTGATTCTTTTGTGTATAGCTACAAGCCAAATGCACCATTCTGTACTTTTCTGTACTGTCATTCCTTGTTGTCTCTGCAGATGAAGTCACAGACAAAATGGACGCACGGATTGGATCTTCATAATATCTGGCTTCACTGTTATGAGCGCGTAGATGTTTAAAGGCATTTAAGCCTATCAAGATGATGAACTGAAGTTGCTTTAAACTGGAGGTTATTTGATGCCAATCAATTCCATATAGAACTTTGTAACTATTAAGGTTTGTCTGAACAGCAAAGTTGGTCGTGTCTAAGCAACCCGTCATTTTTTCATATAATAAAAAGTCGACATTCCCAAATCAAAATTATTTTGAGTAACTCATGAATTCCATGTGTATTATCTTTATAGAATACAAGGAAACTGTACGGTTCACAGGAAGCTAGTAACATTTGGTTAAATGTTAACTTACTTAGGATTGTTTAAGATGAATGAGAATTCCGCTGAAGTTTCTGGTTACGGAAAACACTCAACAATGCAAGTGCGAATAATTATAAAACGTTGTTGAAGAAATGGGTGGAAATTAAACCCGACAACGGTCTATCATGCAAGATGAGAGCATACAACTGCTTGCAGCGATCAACGAACAAGTGGGAGGCTGGGCCTCAACTCAGTCAACATCAATTATTTTAATGCGCAGGCTATTAGAAGACCCAGTTGGGTGACCCTTATATCTGCCCCCAGAGTGTGTCCCAAGCTTTTTACTCATGATGTATTTACGACCTTCTCAAGTAGATTGTTCTCGTAAGAATGCAAATGGGAATGGATAGTCTGTGTTTTACGTGTCAAGCTTCTCACTTTGCTGTCATAACCTTGGTGATTTTTCTCAGGAGCGGCTAGCTGGATTGGGTTAAAGGGTATGTCTTATTTGGCGATGAAGTTGATGCCAAATACATGCCTTCCGTGACGTGTCGATAGTGCATAAACGGTTATTGATTTTATCTTTGCATTATGAATGATGCCTTTCACGGCGAATTCAAATATTCTATTTAACAGGTATACGTGCTACCGAGTTGAACGTAACTGCACAAATAATCCGAATGAGAGACACTGAACTTCTTAGTGAATGGCACAACCGCGTATTTCACCTTCCTATTTATCAGTGCATAATTGGGAGATAGGCTAAGGTTGATTGAGCAGATCGGTTTAACGTCAGGTTCTGGGATATTTCTGCTCCATTTTACACTGCAATGTAGGCACATAGTATAACCAGACTAAAACAGCTGCATAACTCTTCTTTTAGCCGCGTTAACCGATAGGCCAGCTGTCCACATATTTACCTTATGCAAAGTTGAGATCGTTACGTAGCTTTAGTCGATCTACCAAACTATTCACTCATCACTATTCACTATGCGCCATAGTGTCTTCAATATATTGCAGTAACACCGAATCAGTTAGCTGTGGATGTTCGGGGACGAATATGATAAATAGCACAAATTATAGTACGGAAACTAGCGGCGCATCACACCATCGGTTTTGACCTTGAACATGCGATCTTGGTGGTAATCGGTGAGTTCACGGAATTGGTTATTACGTACCTCAAACTTCTGGAGCTTCATACAAAGTGTTAATTAGTCCATTTGGTTGAACGATTTAGAGAAATTAGAAAAAGCATCATCGCTCCGTTTGGTTTTATTGACCGTTTTATCTCATATTTGAGCGGTAAGCAAAGTAGAAGTGCACGAAGGTCCTCCCTATAAATTGATTTGGTTGCTGTTATGACTTATCATTGGAGTTCCTCATGATCCTTGAAGCAGCCAACAACAGTGAAATGGGTCTATAATGAGGATGTGCGGTTTTTGAAAACTTTCTCTGGAAAAACTATTTTAGTCAAACTCTTGGACTTCGGAAATTCTGCACACCCAGGCAGACTGACTACACAGTCCACACGATGATCTGGATAAATTAACTATGAAATACTGTAGGGATACTGAGATTCGGACCTGGGAGCTCATTTTCACCTAAGGTTAACACATTTTCGCCTAACTGTCATGACATAAATTCAACCATGTTACCGACTTATGAATTTCTACTCGCAGCAGTGTACACGATCAGTATCTGGGTACCACGTACGTTGGTAGCGTCCTTAGTTTAGTCGGTCCTTCCATTAACTGGACACGAGTAAAGAGTGAGGCAACAGCTTCCGATCTCCGATGACACAGTACCGTAACGTAGTTGTGACGGCAATATACCTTTACCGAATTTCTAGCTGACACTGTGCATAATTATTTACACAACTGTTCTCACTCGGTAACAAAACAAAAAGTACACAGATAAGTTGTTATCGGTTCTTTTCGGCTGATAACTTTTGTAATGTGGTCGACTTATTAACAATGTATATCTTGCTCTACTTGGAAGTTTTTCCGTTTTGGCAATCTAGATGACTTCACTGGAGTGTGCTTATCACCCTCCCCAATAATGACACCTACGATATACCACTAGTGACTATCGAGTGACACGCAGTTTGTGATACTTAATCACAAGGCGTCACCATGTCCATTCGTAACGGGATATCAAATCCCCGGTGGATATATATTTACACTTCACTCGTTGGTACATCTATGATGAAGGCAGGAACTGGCAGTGATTTAAAAGTCATTTAGTATGTGCATTTCATTAGACACGATGCAGCCTAACCTGAGAGGTTCTTGGAGAACCATTTATTGTTTGAATCCTTCAAAATTTTTGGGCATATGACTCTTTGTGACTAAGTCAAGCAACTTGGAAGCAGGTGTTTGTAGATAATAAACCTCAGTGGTGCTGAAGTCAATCTCAGATCGGTCAAATTAATCAGTGATCAGGGGCCTTGAGCATTCTGTAATGGTATGCTTGTGCATGGTGCCTTCAAACTTGCCAGCCTTGACCAACAACACTGTTTGCGTTCGCGGGGTCATATCATCCACTAATGTGGATAAATAATTGAAGTATATGATGCTCTGTACGATTTCCGGAGAACTTGGAAAAACCGAGACGTATGTGACAAACATTCTGAGTAGATTATCATTATAAAGTACTTCACATCCGTCCTTAATGGGTTGGCGATAGTGGTAAAATACGTCCGATTTCTGTCATACTGACAGTCGGTCACACTAATTTGCTTTATATGACTGAAGTGGCTGCTCACTGTAAAGGAGAGGTAGGGCATAAACATATCGTCATATACCGAATGTTACGATAAAATACCACTTTTGCAAATCAACCCCCAATGACTCAGAACTCCGTAGATTTTTCCATCCTGAAACATGGTCGAATTCGACGAGTCCTGAGTTGGAGTCACTGTTTCTAATCGAAACAGCGACGCAATTTTATTTGTTCATAGGGACATTCATTCATTATTCAGGACCATGTCGGGTGCATGAGATATTTTGAGCAGTAAGCAGCACACGAAGATCCGATGTATTCTTCAAAGATTGGCGTGTCTGTCCTCTGGTACTGTCGCGAAACTGGTGACTGGTGGCAGTTCAAGCCACGCCCCATTGGAGATTTCCTATGTAAGTCCAGATTCAGATCCAGATTTCTTAGTGAGAAATTATGGATAGTCTTATATCTAGCAATGAAAGAAGAGATAGTCCAACACTAAATTCTATGAAATTCCTCCAAGCTGACATGAAGCACAGTCCTACGGGCACCATTTGACCCGAGAGAGACATTACTGAATTACAATGCACTCATAAATTGGGTCTTGACTTTTAGAATCCTGGTGACCTACTAAGATCATCTGGATCTTGTGGCCGTCAGAACTTACTTGAGTGGCTTGTCGTAGTATGAACGTTTTGCCCTGTCGCAATTGCGTCACTGAAGAACACAAAGCGGTCATGAAATTTCGCTATAATTGTGGTCCGATTTCCCATGGGATTGCTGTGAAGATCTAACGTAAACTTTGAGTGTATCATTCTTCTGTTACATTCCATCCAAGGACAGCTGTATCATGCAACTCCAAACATCAGTTAATCGGCTGACGTAGTTGTGTTTGGTTTCCAACAATTTGTAAAGTTGTTTTTTGATGTATGCCAATAGAGAATGGAAAAAACTTTCGGTAATTGACATCGTCTAACGAAATCAGTTATTTTCCACCCCATTTTCGATACCATCCTACTACTAGTGAGTTTAAATGTGAATTTTCCGAGCCTCCGACTTTGTTTCTTAGCTCTACTGATAGCGTCGTTTATGTCATTGATTTGAATTCAGCCGAAACCCAAATATCCAACAATTGGGTCTCTTCTAAACATATAATTGTCATTGTTGGTTTATGGAATAGCACGGTTCCTATTAAAAGAGTTTTCTTGTCAGTGCTTCTAACGATTGAAAGTAGATTTCGTTGAGCCTGATTTATTCGAAGATTTTCTTCTATACCTGTCGAATCAAACTGACAGAATTATTTTTATACAAAGGACGAGCAGGTTGTTTCAGCATGTTGACCAAACAAAAGGTGTGAGAGAAAACGTTTTTGTAGTGTACCTCAGTCAACAGACAGTAAGCACACAATATAATGGATAGCCGGATTTTTACACGATGGATTGTGTGCAAAAAGAAAAGACATAGTGGGCGAGAATGTTATTAATCCGTGGTAACTATTCTCGCCATGGTTGAGATTAGAACTTCGGTCACGTTTTAGTAAGTCAACCATGTTGACCACTGTGCCCTTGATCTCACAGAGAGTATGGCCGAATTATCATCTGTGAACCTTCAACCGAATGCCTAATGTGTGAACAGTGAAGCATCATACAACACGGTTGATTTACGAAGGCACGGTCGAATTTTTAACCCTGACCATGGCTAGGACATGCATCACTGGCGAGCTCTAACAAAAGCAAAACGAGAGTCAAATGGTTATTTTCGAAAAAGACTAACTGGAAAGTCTATCTGAATGAAAAGACTTCGATCAAACACTAGTGATGTTCAGTTCGAAATGAACCAAATTCTCTATCGCTCATCAATGACACAATTATGTGTTATGGAGGTTGGTAGGTTAAGAAAAATAACAGACGTTAGTCGTTCCGCCTACAATAAGTCCCTTAGCGACAATAATATTAAGTAAGTTGGTGAGGCAAAAACATCACTACATCTAGACATACGTTTCTGTGATCTAACAAAATATGCGACATATATCCCAGAAGGTACTGCTGAAGTCACAACGTAGCATCAAAAACGACATGGGAGGAAACATGCAAAGAGAGAAGGATAAATCATAGTGTAACTTATAGCAAAGATCCTGAGATACAATGCATCAAAATATTTACTTTTTACCTGGGAGGAATGCCATTTCACTGAAATCGTACGATATCTCTGTTATAAAACGCCGGTGAGTAGTTCACTTGACGAATATTTAGGAGAAGTTGCGTAAGCAACGGAAAACCGACTAAGATCTCAAGGAAAATTGCACTTATATTGACCCTTAGAAATCGGCCAACGAGTACGATGAGCCCGGAAAGCGTTGCTTATCGCAGTACTGAGCGGGTCTGTGCAATCTTATCTGTTCAGAATCGTGCCATCCACCAGTGTTAAATGAAACAGGTTAAGTTCAGAACAACTTCAGCTGGAAAACCAAGGAACATGTGCTTTCTGTAGTGGTATCTGAATCTGACCGTCAGCCCGAACCAACACAATTGCAGCCGTCTGCACGAAGATGAATACCCCCACTCTAAAACATCCATGCAATTTAACAATCTAATGAAAATGTTCATCGACGGGAATGAGCAGATACGTTGACTGATCAATTAGGACGTGTAAGAGGACCAAAAAATGGAGCTCCATAGTCGGATCAAAACTGAACAACTTGAACACGAGGCATATCATGCCGTCCAATAAGATCGTACGAGCCATCGATCACCGAGGACGAGCGAACGAATTGATCAAGGGACTTGGTTATTGTTTATAAGGAAGGCGACTTTTTCTATTACAGCGGATGTTGCTGGGAGTCGAGATCTGAGTTCATTGTTGATGGTGATCCCTTAACAATCCCACGAGCCATTTAAGTATACAGGTGAGTTTGCCAAGCTCTTTGGGTTGTCTTTTTTTGTGCTGTTTTTGAATAAATCAGACAGCAGAACCCTGAGAAGTCAGCTTTCCTGCGACGCGGTATTCTTTGTTGATTTGACATTACTTGACGATTCACATTCTAGAGTAGCGAGCCAAAGTTGTTTACGCTCTAGCAAACCCATTTAAAATAATTCTGTTTAAGTTTAGGTTGGCTACAACAGCAGAAGCGGTAGATGCACAAATCCAGGAATAAGTAATTCGGACTAGGGTAGGGCGGGTTAATTCCTTGAACTCAGTTCTGCTATAACCTTTTTCTAAGGAAATATGACCGAAAGTAGCTGAAAGTTTTGGTCTGGATTATATCAGTATATATCATTCCACACATCATACATTTCGCGTAGGCGGTCACGTTTATCAGGCTGGAACACTGAACGCGTTCAGAATCAATCGTGTGTACCATCGGGACTTTCGTAGTTCTAACAATGTAGGACTTGTTTCACAGGTACTTGCAAATTGTTTTTGTTTCATCTCACGTGTGTGTCGAGGTCGGAAGTGAACAACGGTGGTATTAAAGTACCAGTAAGTGAAGCCTAGAGCAAAATGTCTATAAAAACACAACCTTTTGTTCTGTCTACCGGAGTGATTTTTGTAAGAATTCTCTTACTACATATGTCTTCATTGTAATAATACTGTCTTTCCTACCAGAAATCAGCAGATGACAAATAGACCAAAGTCGCACATTCCTTACTTTTGTTTCGTAATGATTTAATACTGGTCTTACTGATTTAGTTCGCAAATGCCAATCCTTTAAGTACAAAATCAACTAGTCCATGTGTATTTGGTAGCGGTAGCTAGATTTTTGTACAAGAAAAATACCAATTAAAGAAAATTTGTACTAGCTACAAGTTGCTATCAATTTTATCCACGTGTAAGGTCAGGATGATTATTTCTAAATCATCAGTACACATGTATCATTAGTACCGCAATGTGCAAGTGAGGACATACGCAGTTTGTGAAGCAACCGGTATGGACTTATGCATGTCAACACGTCCTAAATCCAGGGCATAAAGCGATTTTCAAAAACGTTCATCAAGGTTCATAAAAAAAGTCTCCAACTCTTCTTTAAGTGAATAGATTTGTTTTGTCAGTTATTACAAAATATAATCCATTTGACACTAAATACCGAGCAGTGACATAATTGGCGTCCATCAAAAAGTATTTCACTTCCTTCGTCCCACTTCGGAAAAGCTATTATTGAACCAAAAATTACGCTACTGTTATTATCGTGCTACAAGCACGCCGAGAAGTTATTTGTCATTGTTTCTTGCCTGCCTAAATTCTTTTCTAACAGAAACAACAAAATGTTTGAATACACTAAGGAGGCTTTTATATTGAGCAAAATCGATGCAAAACCGATTAATTCGACTGTTTGCACTGTATGCGAAGAATAAAGAAAAAACGATTTCAGCCGAGTAACGAAATTAAACTTTTTGGCTTAGAGTATTACGCGATATGTTGAACGACACAGGCATAATGACATTGTTTTTGAATGGAACAGTCTACATTCAATTACTTGGAGCTGCTGTGCTATCTAACAGTCTAAAAGCTACGTGTTTATCATAGTGTGTGAATGGATATTACGGTAGCACGGTATTATACACCAACCAGTGGCTATTCCTCACATTTTCAAAATATATTCTGGGACAAGATGCACACAAATGAAATGCAGGTTCACCGACAATTTCCATTCCTTCTCGAATAGTCTGTTGAGTGTAAACTGTGGCATAAGTTTATCGTTTGCATGTTTTTTTAATCTTGTTTTCACTTACTAGTTTGTAGTTTTGTACCAGAAGGTCGTGACGACAAACCAAAGTCTAACTTTCTCCCAGTGATATGCAATTTTCTGTTGAAGAATCAGATCGATGAGTGTTGAGAAAGGCATTCATTGTGAAAAATATGCAGCGAACACCGAATATTTTATCACCAATGAAAAATGTCTAGGACAACTTCGATAGCTGGTTTAGTCAGTTGAAAGTGTCATCTGGTTACAACCAACAACGGCGAAGATTAGCCACTTCAAAGTGTATGAGAGAGTGAATAAATCGCCCGAACTGAAACGTGCAGTAGACAACCGAGTTGATAAACGGGATAACGATAGCTCCGTACTAATATGTAACGATTACAGTGTATTGCTTCCTGACATTCATCATGATGACAATTATAACAATTTTTGAATGGTGAGCTTAAGATGAAACTCTCTTCTTTTTCCTGTTACTATGGTGTTCGACTAAATTGAACCCAAAAGTCAGGCTTGTGGCTAAAAAAGATAATGACAGACACAGGTTCTACATTTTATCCTAAAATCCAGTGACTCTGCAAAAGTCTTATCAGTAGAGTCATCTAATGTAAGCTTTAGTAGATGACAGGTTTAACGGGTCACTGCGTGCATTGTCAAGCTCCCAATGTAGCTTTACATTTCAGCTGACGGTCTATTTTCTGCGAAGTTATATACGATTTCCATCTGAGATTCCATCAATTCCGGTCCAGTATTTTTCACAGCTTTACTGACTCGTAAAGATTATATCTGCTAAACTGTTAATCATAACCGTCAGCAAATCACACTCAACGCTGATTGAACTGGTACAAAGGAATGAACCGCCAAAAAGGCAACAATTCAGACATCGGAAGAAACATTCTGTGGAAATGTGTGATTCACTTTAACCTGTTGAAATCAGTGGAAGTAACTTTAGATTCGATGAATGGACTTAGAATAACACAACATCATGAACAGGTTGTAATACTCGTTGTGTTATTCCCAGTCCATTTGTCAACAACGTGTTAAACACGACGCATACATTGTTTGACTTCATCTATACTACATTTGTTGCGGATATCTAACCTAGGGTTCGTTAGTGACAACATAACGCGGTCGTAGATGGTTTTTATAACAGAATTAGATTTTATTAAACTGAGACTGTTACCGGCATCTACAAAACGGTAATACCGATTTCGCTAACTTTGTAACTATGTCCACTTCACTTTGATCAGCAAACAGCCAAAGATAAGAATACGGATGAAATTGAGCAGTTACAAATGTGAACTGATTGAATGGTATACTATAAGTCTGCAACCAGGTCCATTCTGGAAAGTCGGGTCTGCTAGGCAAGTTGCGTGGTCTAGTCGGACATTACAGGGCAATAACACAAAGACCATAGGAAGAAGTGTGTTGAAATTAGCGGTTATCGCCGGCGACACTTCGCTTGCATCCTACTGTTGGCTGTTGCAAAAGTTACACCTGGAATTCACGTCAACTTCAGGGATTTTTGGGATTGTTTATGAGTTCCCATCAAATTCCTCGTCTGAGGAAAACGCGAATTAGTGTTTTTAATAGGGAGAATTGAATTCAACTTGGACACATTAGGAGAAAGTGGCGTTTACTGGATTAAAGTGTTGAAGTATGCGTCTGCTCGTTGTGATTCTCATGGAAGAAGTGGATTAGAAAAGATTGAACAAGTTGCACTGTTAAAATAAGAATGGTTAAAATGACTAACTGTTTATCTGCAACGACATAAACTTTGGGAAGACAAGATTTTAAAACAAATTCCCTGCCTCCACGAGACACTTGCTGCATTTACTCAATTCAGTGAAGCCAACAATAGCTCACAGAATGTTTCTTTTAGATATTTCCATTCAGTCATAACGGTCATGATCCAGACCAGCAGGTATTGTAGATCGAGCTGACACCCCAACGGTGAAGCCAATAAAATTGATAAAAAATAATAGACTGGGAGAAGTAGGAAAGGTGCGCAGCACGCCATTGATCGCGGCATATTACGAACTCGGTGACTCTATTGATCAGGTAAATTT
This sequence comes from Paragonimus heterotremus, assembly GCA_013368495.1. NCBI lineage: Eukaryota > Metazoa > Platyhelminthes > Trematoda > Plagiorchiida > Troglotrematidae > Paragonimus > Paragonimus heterotremus. Next base: position 43,897 of record LUCH01000740.1, on the reverse strand, counting down.
TAAACTTCCTGTTAGCTCCTACGTATTTTTTGACTGGAACAACTAGCACCTACATATTTCGTGACAAACGAAAGGTTTCACCAATCTGTTGGCGATCCAGTAATACAAGACCTGGTGCGGTAAATACTCGCTGCAGATTGTGCAAAGTGTGATTTCAGATAACTGAGAATTCCCGTAGCATTCGTGAAAAAACAAAGTTTCAGCGAACAGAATGTTTTCGATAAATTCTCCCCTTTGACTGGTACAAGTATGTAAGATTAAGTGACAAGTTGCAATGTTATTGATCAAAATTACTGAGGGGGCAATGTAATTGGATAAACGATTAACACCACTTCGCCGTAGTTAGGACCACAAACGAAGTTGGTTCTAGTTTGTCAGTGTTAATCAAGCTGGGACAGTGGGACGGGGACAAATTTTTTCACGGGTTGGGCGGCCGTGTTCGGCCAAAGGAGTCTCAAGGTTTGAACTCATTGTTTATGCACACACAGATCCGGGTGACGTAGTCGGATTGCGACCGCCTCGGTTATCGACAGGATATGGCATTTAACCTTTCGCGACAAGGTGGCCGGGACCCGATAGACGGTACGAAATGCTGTCTTCGTGTCTGTGTATTGATTACAATCGACCAAATGGGTCAGAATGGATGAACTGATGCGTTTTGTTGTCCCAGAGTGAAACCAAGCGGGGTAGTGTTCACGGATTATTTCAGATAAACGCCTAGTAGGGCGACCTATGTATGCTGAACCATATGAACAGCCAAATGAACAGATAAGAAAAGAGGCAACACTGTTGGGCATGTTATCTTTCAAATTCAGTGGAACTGCCCTTTTCATGTGATATGTAACAACAGAGCTGGCAGCATAATAAGTCGTGGTGATAGCATTGGCGATTTGATGTGATATCAACTCTGCCACCGAGTCACCGTATTACCGCAGTTATACGGTTTTTCATGAATGCTACGGAGATTTTCAATTATCTAAAACATACCAAGGACCCCTCGTTGATGAAGCAACTCAAGTAGCACTTGAAGTTTAGCACCAAGCTTGCTGGAGATAATACAACTATTGACTTTCTCGCACAATGTATCGAGAAGAAAGAGTACCCTACATTTTACTAGAGATCTCTCCATCGTAACCGGATCCATCCTACCAGTAAATCGTTGAAACGATACGCGTATAACGAACAGGGCACACGGGTTTCCCAACTGGCAGAGCTGGAACGAAACAAGGCTCAATGTTATCATGTAGTAGAGAATCTGCCAGCTGAAGAAAGAACCGCCTTCGACTGTTATGTGCAGAAAATTGTAGAAAGGTCAGTTGAGAGAAATAAGACATGTTTACTCTTCACAGTCAGTTTGTGTTCCTAACTACGGCGAAGTGGTGTTAATCGTTTATCCAATTACATTGCCCCCTCAGTAATTTTGATCAATAACATTGCAACTTGTCACTTAATCTTACATAATTGTACCAGTCAAAGAGGAGAATTTATCGAAAAAATTCTGTTCGCTGAAACTTTGTTTTTCAAAGTGTGATTAGTTGACGAAATTATCGCTTAACCCAAGCGTTCCGCGATACGCGATTGCCAATTGTTGTGTTACTCACGCGGGCGTCCTATTTGTTCTGTGCTAATTTGGCGGACAGAAATGTGGACAAACGAAAGGTCGGTCTCTTTTCGTCACTAACTGTTCACATTCCCTAACCACCGAGCGGATCGGGAAACAGAAATTTCACACACCATTCCGTTTAATATTAATCGAACGTCCTTTTGACTTCATTAGCAACCCAATTAAGCAATAGTAACGCATACTTTCGTTCTCCCTGCTGACGTCTCACTAGCATTAATACAAGGTGTTCAGATAGTACTACCCTTCTGTGTGAAGCTGCCTACTATCTGAATTGGATTGCCTACATATGCCTTCGCGAAAGTTCCAAACGTAGCTCATGTCAGATTCAAAGTATTGTATGCTTGCACGTGCTACTAGCAATGTATCTGCCGGTCACCGAAATGAGTTGGAGGTTTTTAGGTGAAATATTTTATACAATTTCGCAAACGGATGGCTGGAAAGGTTACTGGTTCGCACTCCTTTTTGTATCGATTCTTACAGCACACTGCAGTAAATACCTGACGTATAAACATAACATTGACTTGCCTGTGTTAGGATGATAAATATGAGTAGTGCCACATGGCGTGACTCCATATGCGCTAAAGTGAGTTAGGGACTTAGAACTCGACCGATTCAACGGGCACCACAATATTGTACGATACATTCTAGCCTATGCAATTCCTCATCACAAAGACGTTTTGTAAGCTATGTAGCTCATGTATCTCATACGGCAGAGTCAAAGCTTACCTACAGAAGCATTTAACGTTGAGTACTAACCGGAAGTCAGTCACCAGATGAATTGATGATTGGTGGATGAATATGTCCCCGCTTAAGTGAACTAAGCAGTATGCCATTATCCGTAAACTCTTTGGATTGGATAACTTTTTGTCCTCATAACGTGCCTAGTAGCCCGACCTTGGATGTTATGATGAAGTGTCAAATGTTATCGAAGTAACTTTAAAAGACGGTAGTTTTGTCATCACGTTTCGATGTACCATGGAACTGACTAGAGTGCAGATTGGTTCACAATGAAAAGCTCCACATACATTCCCCAGGGGATGTTGAATTGTCTGTGTTTTCTGGTTGGGGCTGGCTGGTTTATTGATAAACCAAAAATAACTGTCACTAAAGCCTCAAGGTCACGTTTACGAAAAATGCCTGTTACTTTGGCGGTTTTAAGGTGTGGCTAAGCAAAATCTGGTGATCATTGTGCACAACATTAGATATGTTTACTTCAAACGTTATTTTAGTATACATATGTCGTTAGCTAAGATACGTTTAATCCTCCTTTCTAATACATTGATTACGTACACACGCGGGGTAGTGCACAAGTTATTCCGTGGGGTTCTCAACATCCTCCCGGGTAAAATACTATCCGAAAAATTTCATTTGTACACATCGAATTCACATTCAGAATACCCACGCCATATGTTTCATACAAAACCATTTACAGCCAATAGACGATGGATCAACCGCCACAACAGTGCTATGTAAGACGATGCACATATCTGTATGCTTCAAGTGAGATGATATGGCACACTGGACAGCACAGAGTCTGAAATCAGCACTGAATCACTCAAGCTCGTCAGCTATGCTGATCTTGCTGTATTCAAGAAACTGCGTTTTTTCGACATCGAAAAAGGACCTTCACTAATCGATGTTCAAAACAAATATTATTTATAATTTTTTTCTCTACATATGGATTACGTTGAAGACCAGTGAGGGCATGTGTAAGTCTTGAAAATTATTTCGAAATGGGTTCTGAATGCCAACAGTTGGAGAGCCAATAGTACGTTACCAGATAGCTCGCTGAGATCCGGAGACATTCGCAGGTTTTGCAGAGGCCTTCTGTGTGGTTTATCAGACCGTGATACAACGCGCCTGAACTGAGGTCGAGAAGTCAACAGGTGTCGGGCGATCGATGACGCTGGTTCCTTGTGTCTTGTCACATTCTAACTTGAGCCCGACAGGCTTTTGTGTGCTAAATTTCTCAACAAATGCCGATGGATAGCCATTTCCTTTTGGCGTGGTTCTCAACAATGTCATCTCTTTGGCCAATGTTTCTCTCCAACAAATTCTTCTTGAGTGATAGAACAAGGTCTCCACCAGACCCCACTTGTACTGGATTGGTACAAAACTGTGAAATTTCAGGTACTGTCCAGTCCAAGTGTGTTTCCGGTAGACGGACCGTAGTAAGCAACCGTTGTTCTGGCGCTTCATAAGAATGTCAAAAAATCATTAAGGTTTCATTCCGTTCGTGCACATTGATGTAGCTTATTTTGGAATTCAGCTTGTTCACTAGGTTGAGCATTCTCAGTGCCATCTCCAATAAAAGATTGTCCTGGTAACTGATATGTATGGATGTGTATGGGCGCGTGTTTGTATTGTTGTTGATTTTGTTGTTTAGCTTCACAATGCCCAATAAACTGCTTTATAAACCCACAGACTGCAGTATGTACCTGATGTGATGCGGCGAAATGTGCTCAAGAGATACATTGTGCAAAAACTGTTTTTGACTTCTCTGTTCAAATTTGTCACGAGAAAAGTTTGCTTAGCTTTCAAGTCGTCTGCAATTTGTCGTCAGAGTTTCCATTGAGATGCAACAGACTCGGTGAGTTTAGGAAGAAACTGGTATGCTTGAGACAAATTCTTACTCAGAACGTTGGTTCGTTTGTTGAACAGTCGTTTACTATCCTCAAGACCTGATGTTTAATCAGGTAGCAAAGATCGCGAGTTACCAATTTTCACCAAAGGTCACCCTGTGAGACGTGCACAACTGCACAATGTTTCAAGTTTGGCCCGTTCTGATGGAGTGACAAAAACTGCCCTGCTATATGTCCGATTGTTGTGGACCTCGCGGTTAAAGCTTCGACTGACTTTATGTTTGCCTAGTGATAATTCAGTGCACATCCCAGTTGGTTTCGTTCAACGCTAGAGCAATCATGATGGAGTGGAACGTCAAAACTGTGAATGTCTACCTGTATAACAACCCGAGAGGTAATATATGGTTTCTACAATCTACAAGCGTTCCTCCTGTCAGTGATTCAGTCGAATGCGTAAACGTATGAGAAACAGCCTGAAAACACCACATGCTCAAAAGAGGTTACCAGAAGCCTTACTTTTGGAGTCCGATGATGACCAGCTACATGCAGAAATGAACAATAAGGAGCTCAGATTATCCGCAGTATGAATTTTCTAATGTTAAAATCAATCAAACAAAGATTACACTAGCTAACTGCGTTCAGCAAACTTATGGACAGTACTGAAAACTGTATGCTTTAATAACGAACAGATTAGTAGTAGGTTTAAACTACATATTCAACCCAAAAGAGTTCATAGGGGCTCTAGACCTCAACGCTATTTAGGTCAACGGTATACGTACTGCACATGTTTTATTTTCACATACACATATTAAACATTGCATCGACTTTTCCTTGTGTACAAATACATTGAAATTCGTGAGTATTAATCCGCGATCATTATATTACATTCATATACTTGATAGTTTCAAAATCTTTCTTCGATACCAAATTATTCTAGCTTCAAATCTCACCAGTCACCTAAGTGTTACTTTCGGCGACAAGCAACAGATCTTTACGTTGTAATAACACTTAGTCATTTTGGTTTGAAGAAACAGCTCTGATTCTCTGGTATTGAAGGTTTGAAATCTGAAATTGTCTGCTTTAAATAACTGTAACTACATGGTACCCTTCAACAAGCATAATCACAAGCAATACTGCTTTCCAGGATTATATTTTCTTGTCAATGTTTACTTTTCCGGGCTCATGTTATGCCTACTTTTGTGCTGAATTTCATATAAATTGTTAGTAGATAAATAACGCCTACAAAAAAGCAGTAACCTCTCTGTTCAGATCATAGGAGGAAAGATTAGTTTTAGTTAAATTAGTTACGATCGAACTGTACCAAGTCCATTTAATCCACAAGGATGCAAACTCAACAGGAATTGAATTATTACTGTGGGCATTACAGTTTCTATATTTTTAGTACAAGGTAACAACAGAACACAGTAGTTTGTCTTTGAAACGCTGATCATGCGCAACAAGGAACTGTTGACCAGCATTTAACATATATCATCCCTTGAATTACGTAACCCATCTTCAATTGCCTCCGCAATTTCGAGTGAACACAGTCAAACTGTCATCGAGTCATTCATTAGATGATTTTGGACATGTTCTCCTGTCCTTTTCGACTTTTTGTTTCATAGTTTTTTCTGGTGAATCAGTGATAAAACTGCAACGGATTGCTTCATTTTTGTACCTTGAAAGTTGAAGTAGCAGGAAAGAATGAACTACCTTTAAATGAGGGAAGATGATCAGTTTCCAGTCAAACGGGACTAGTTGGATCAGTCGTGCATTTTTGAAAGGATCGACCAATCTGGACAACAGGAAAAAAAGACCAAGAGAGATTCTTTTGCTTTGTACTCACATGACTTGCTGATATAAAAAATTATTTCGCAACCTCTACAAGATGAGTCCTCTGTTCATCTGATAACAACCGAAACAGAAAAGACGAGAAGGGTGAAAGTTCTCGGAGTTAAAATGTCAGACCTCATACAATACTAACTTTTATGATAAAAATGAAAATACGTTATTTAAAACAGGCCACGGTTGCTGCATGTTTTAGGTAACGATCTCTGAATCATGCAAACGTCGTGCTTATTTGGTTCAGCACATTTGGCACTATTCAAAACTACAGTTCTTTATTATGTTCGGCGGGTTGCGACTGGTTTTATTTCTCACTGCTAGCTTCATGTATAACTGAGGATGTCGAAATTTGTCGGTGAGGGAAGCGTTGATCAAGGTGAACGCGGTGTTGTTACTCAGCTGATCTTTGTTAAATCCCGGTCCACAGTTGTTGACTAACGTTGTCGACCAGCTGGTGAGTTGGAATTTGTTAATATCTGTCAACCAGTATCGTCTGTTTTGCCACCGTGATTCGGCACATGACACCGAACTTACGACAAAAGCAAATTGAATTAATAGATTCCACTCGTTCAAAATAGTATGCACCAATAATATTTCAGCCAGCCTTCCAAGGGCCTCGGAACGCGCTATTTAATGAGGTATCATTAGGACCAAAACTGGGTGTGGATAACTGGATTCCATAACGAACTTCATAGCCTGCTGCTTCCCATAATCAGCAAGCCCAATGCCTTCTGCCTCTGTTTTCTAGTCTCTCGCCCAGCTGTTTGGTTGTTTGAATTCATCAATTTCCTGAGATGACAACAACGAACCGCATGTCAAACTCAAGAGTGTCAGTTCGAGTTTGCCGTTCAACGACTACTATGACTCTCTATCACCCCTCGTTTATTGCGCTTACCAGCTATCTCTTAAAGATCACATAACCTCGACTTCCGTCTGTCATTTCTACTTTACATGTATCCCACTCACGGATTCTTCTCCGAATGATATATTGATGATGAATTTATATGCAACGCAACAGCGCTTTAAACAAATAAACGATCTGATATATCGCTCAAGTTCAGTGGAAACATTACAATCTATTCAATTGACACCCGTTAATCTAATTGTGATTCATATGTTGAATTGAGAACATTTTTGCATTTTACGCATAGTCTAATAACATGTGGTGCCTTGAGAAGTGTTCTTCTCCTAGAGTCTTGCAAACCGTAAACTTTCATCTCCGATATAAGGTCGTGTTTACATGTTTTCTTAATGGCGGTTAGGACGAACTATTCCTCATCAGTTTCATGTCACTCAGTATGAACCGTCAGAAACCGGTTTTCAAATTGATCGAAATGAATAGGTTTGAAGAAAATGTGGACTGGACAGATATGGCAGAATATAACAATTTTCACTCAAAAATCGTCATGAAGAAAGATTACAACGTAGTTCGAATACAAACGACGGTTTTTATCATACCGAATTAACGAAAAACTGTGTTCCATTGTTCGTCAGATACTGTTGTTTGCTTTTTTTGCCGTTTGACGAAGACGTGTAGAACTTGTCAACCTTCACTGTTATACACAAAAAGAAGCGTGCTTATTATTTGCGCGGGATTATAGGGCTAGTTACAATTTTTATCTGTGGCATGTTTACATCACACGCTATTGTTGACTAATGGCTATTAAAATCAGCGAGTATACAGTAAAGCCACAAAAAACGTTTTCCGCGCTAACTTGTAAAGGAACAAATACAAACATGCATATTCCGCATGAAAATGCGCTCTGCGTTGTCTTACAAAATTAAATAGTCTAATCCTTCCCCAAGTTTTGACTACCCCGGGTAGGAACAAAATTGGTTTTCCCAAAATAAATCTTTGTTTAGTCGAAAGAACTAATTTACAAAGCTTCGTGTTAAATTTTTAGCCTAGACTTAAACATTTGTTTAAAACGACAAAGGTACAAAACTGTGTGGTTGTAAGAAATGTTTACCTTTATTAATTAACTCATATTTTGGATATATTTTTCTCTGATCATTTGATGAGTCATGCTTAGTGGCCGTACGTTAAGGAGTTGTTTTCAGGCTACAATAACGTGAGTGGTTTCAACATTTGTTCAAGATTATTGTATGGTTCAATCGATTTATTGAATCTACTGAATGATCGCCTTGTTTTTGGCATGCAGCACTTTGCCTGTACTAGTTATGCCATACCATGAATTGATCGATCATTGGTAGAAAGCCCATTATGGTCATTTTTTCATGATTTCAACCTACTGTATGATGGAAGCAGAATTATCGCTTACAAAGTTCTGACAGCTGGAATTGGAAATCTTGAAACGGGAAATGTGGTGTATACTAAGACATTTTATGATCGTCAGGTAGGGAGCCTTCTTAGAATTGCTCAGCGCAGTTGGTGATAAGTTTACCAATACATACAGAAAAATGACGGAGAGGTTGACAAGTATTTTCATACCTACGATCGAAAATTCCACCAGCTTGTGTTCGGACGACTGTTACTCTCCATTTCGTCGACTAACTTTGCAGCCTGACGTGTTATCTACCATATTTTCGTTATTACCATAAACATGAATGTTTCCACAAACGTCGTCAAAGTCGGTAGGAAAAGGTTTGGGTAAATGTAACGAATAGCTGTAATGAATAGCTTTTACCTCGTTCATCGAACAGTTCTTCGCTAAAGTTTACAGCCAAGTTTACACTATTGCCCTTTTGACACTTCAAGGTCTCTGATATCCTCAATTTACCTGGGTCCAGGATTTATGTGAAAACAAAAGATTTACGATAACGTTTTGTGACACAGATTTGTATTAAAACCGTTGTCCATCTGTTGATTTGTGTGGTTTTCTAAAGCGTTGCCTTTAAAAATCCAACTTCATCCATGTTGTCTGAATCTATAGAGCGACTGACTTACTTTTGTTGCCAGGAGACCAGTATACTCCAATTTGGAGCCCAGTAAGTCTGGATGGGAGCATAATTTCTTTGGTTGTCATTCGAGTACGACAGTTCCGGGTAACTTGTTCACTTCGTGATAAATCTAAATACAGTCATAGTCAATTTCTGTGGAAAATCTGCTCTCCAAGGTGCAGCAGACAGATGTGTGTTGCTAGAGTAATCTCACAAATCAGAGCCAAATTGATAGTTAGAAGTGCTTTACAATCCATATGTGTATACAAAGATTTCTGTAGGACTACCAGGTGGTATGTTAATCGTACTTCATATGGAAAAACAATTTTAGTAGTATTGGTAATAGTACTACACGACAGCAAACTTCACATATATTTCTTCTTCAGAATAGGGTCAAAAGCACCGAATGAAATTATCAAGTATCATAATAGCAATTGATTATTTAGAACACACAATATTATATATTGCTTGAATTCCTATAGTGTTTTATGTGTCTTATGCAACTACGTAATCCGTTTTGTTCCAATCTTGGCTTTGTTTCCAGTTCTCTGCTCTTACTTGAGGTTTTCAAGATATGTTCTGAAGATCTGATAGTGAACATTCTCCTCCATAACTTCCATAATTAAATCATACTCCTAAGTTCCAGTATCATTTACAACCATGACATGAACACAGGCAACCATAACTTGATTAAACGATAACAAACACAAGTCACCGGAAATTAGAAGACGACTGTAACAGGGATCAACTGTAAAGGTTTTCCTCTTCAGGGACATATACTTCTCACTGACTGACTGATTTTGTTTCAACTCATTGTGTTTACTTGTTGAAGGTCCGTTTGAGTGTATGAATCTGGGTTGTGTTAGTGATTTTGTTACTGTAATTGTCATGTGAAAAAATTCCTACATCCCATACCACGATTAAAAGAAGTTGGCATCCCAGTTGCATGAACAGAACTATGTTACACCAGTTCTAATGGTATCCGCACTAAAACATATTACCACAATTATTGCTCGTGCGGATAATGGCTAGTAAATAATATACATTCATCATAATAAATATTGAAACACACATTCATATAAGGAATTGACCCTGCTTTGAAATTATTGAGCAACGGAGAGTCCCCGTGCTTTAATTGTCTTGACTGTCCGTTCACGTTGGGTTTCTAAGTTTGGATCCATATTTAGTCCCCATCAAAGTGACCTGGCTTCAGTGGCCCTGCGTCAGCCCCAGACTTTTCTCTGAACGTGTGAATACCTTTAGTTTCATTTCCATGTGGACGGATCACAGGTCTCAGATAATTAACAGGAACTACTGGACAACTTGTAGCAACGTGAACTTCATGGGGTTTGTTTTTCTACGCACACTGATTGATCATTACGTCATCCATACGATTGATGACCTTATGGGAGGTCATTTTCACATGTCTTCTATAGGATGATTTACATCAGGTGAACCCTCTTCCCCTCCGGAATTTGGTGATAGAAAACAGTTCCTCAGTGAAGGGCGGTTTTTGAAGTTAGTTTCTTGAACATTTAAATATTCAATGACAGTCCAATACTTCAGTTTATTATTTTCTCCAATTATATTGAGGTAAGATCATAAAAGAAACCGTTTAATGTAATGAAAATGGTGGCAAGAGTAAACGTTTATAGCGTTAATGTGCCAAGTTAAGACCGTAAGTAGGCAAAATCGGGCACTAAACATTCGCCCGAATCATAGCAAGTCCCGGAATTTCTGGAACACATCAGTTAAACTCCACGTATAAGTTCAGTGCAGTAGGGTTTGTAGCCAACAGGATTATAGAACGCCTATTTAAAAGGGTTGATGTCATTGCTACTTCAAACAAATTAAGCAGAAAGCTAGCAATAACAGCGGTTATTGTTTAGTACTTGTTTATCAAGCAGTTGATAAAACGATAATTTTTGAATTGAAGTCCGCTCCTTGTGAGGGTACGACGTCATCACATAATAAAATTGTGACGGACGGTAGGTGCAGTGAAGATCTACGGCATCTTAAGGCTTAACCAACATTTTAACGTATAACAGACTTGGACTGAATTGAAACGTTGGCCTGATCAAGCTTAAACAATTGTGGATTGCTGTTACGCATTGTGTTCCAGAGGATTGAGGCAAATTCCCATTTGTAGCCTGTTGAAGGATTGTGTGGTACAATCAACGGACCTGAGAGCTTGGAACTTAGACGACTACTGCCTTGGTAGCGGGACTGAGTTGAGAATCTGGTTGGTGCCGTTCTACTGTGTTCAACGTCAAGCCTTCACCGTCCTAACAAAGTAACGTTTACCACAATTACGTGCTATATTACAGGAGCAGTATGGGTTGGCGGTAACGGGTTGCCAGTCTTTGATCTAAGGCGGTGAGAAACTGATCAGGGAATTTGAGATCTTTCAGCAGCAAGTAAATTGATGTGATCGTTTAGAACCTTACAATGCGATCACATAATCAATGCAGTTTTTTTCTTTGTGCTCAGGTTGCCACGAATTCTTCATAACTTGTCTGGAAAAACTTTCTACCCTAGGTTTCGTGGGTCGTTCTAGTTTCATTCGCGGAACAACTAAACGCAGCGCTGATAAGTGAAAGTTTACAATAATCTTATCCGCAGAACAATTTCTTCGAATGGATTCAACCTTATGAAATGCGTGTATTAACCAGATCATTATTGTCTTCTATTAAAATCGGGTTCTACTAACCAACTACATCTTCAATTGGCAAAAATATTCAGACATAACATTGTTTAGTGAACATATGCTTCATCACTCACCGTCATATATGGATGGATATCAGTACAATACAGTAATTTTTGTTGAAATAGTTCGCGTTACTTTTATGAGAATCATGCATTTTTTAGCTATAGTGTTCCCAAATGGACGTTTATATTTTTTTTCTTTCAAGTTGAACATCACCCACAATTGATCGCAGCTGCCGTATTCCCATAGACTTTCCAGTCGGTCCGGGTCGGTTTAACAGAAAGTAACTGTGTCTCCTCTCGAGGCGATCGGAGAACCTGATCATTACTCACAAGCGAAAGTGGTTGAGTGTTCACATATGATAATTCGGTCGTACCTAATGTGAGGTCAATGGCGCAGTGGTAAACATGGTTGCCTGCTCACGAACAGCGTGTTCATGGTTCAAGTCCCGACAGTGGCGGTGATATGCACTACTGACGAGCTCTAATGAGAGCGAACCTCGAGTCTAGTGCTTCTTTTCGAAAGAGGCCGACTGGAAATTCTATGGGAATGCGACAGCTCTAATCAACTGCGGGTCATGTTCAACTTGAAATAAACCAAATCCCCTACCACTCACCAGTAATTTATATTTTCGTCATTTATTAATTTCTCGCAAGCGGGATTGAAACGAATGGCAGATGTATCTACTGGTTTACCCACTACCCTGTGTAATAGCAGTGGAAATTAGCGCTATCACTTCACGCTAAAAGTAATCTTCATACAGTCTTTCTTTAATAGAGGAGGAAAATTTCTCCACATTGTCATTTCGAGCACATCAATATTTGCTTGCATAAGAACGTTGACAAAACGATCAAACATCTTTAGGGTAAATATATTTGCTGTTATTGCACTTGTTTAATCGGCTGGCAAGAACTGGTCATTATTTGATATTCTATGTTTTGAACATTTGAAAAACTGACTTTCACATGTTGACCAAACTCAATCGCAATTTGTGCTGAATTGTTGTAAACATTACGAAATGAAAGCAAATGCTTTGTTGTCGGACACGTGTGTTGAAGTTGCATATTTCGCGTGCTTGCAGCAGACCGTTAACTCTATGTATTCAAAACTTTTCATAATACATTATCCGGTTCATGACGACCTGCTTAATATTGGCATCAGGCGAATAGGTATATTTACTCAATAGGTCGATTCGAAACCAATGATGAAGAAATTTCATTACATTTGCAAAATAGAAAGCCAAGTGAATCAAACCCTGACACGTACAAATGGACGAAATAGGTAATCAGTTGAGCAAATGAATGATTGAATTGATGGTATATAAGTGAGGTTATTAAGAATCGAGCTAAGAAGATGTGTAAGATTGCTAATCCCTAGACTAAGAAAACTCGTTTCCATTATCTGCCTTCTCCATTTCGCCCATCAACATTAACGTATTTTGTTTTGTTAAACCAGTTTGTTGCTAAGTCACTGTAGCGCTTGACAGTCATTCTTGACCATGCCAGATCTGTTTGGAATCCATTCATTTTGTTGAACAACACTATCGTGGTCGACGATTGAGAATTGCACACTGTGTTGACCCATATATCCATTTCTTAGTTCTGCAGAAATATTTGAGATCAATCTTGTTTTTCAACTTAGAAATCCGTTTACCTGCTCTTTATAAACCATCTCTCAGACATGGGGCATTGCAGCACAGTGAATAGAACTGTTCGCCGAAAATTCTTGATCGTTGTACAGTACTAAGAAACAGTAACGGTAGACAGTTAACAGGAGTGACCTGAGGTAAAGGTTATCGATTTAGATGAAGAGATGCTAGGATGTTTGAAGTAATGACAGTTTTTCTTCAGCAAAACTAACAAATCGGTGAAGTTTTTTACACGTACATATTAGTTGGCAGGAGTACTGTTTATTTGGAGAGAAAGAAATCAAAATCTGACCAACCGCTGGATAACACCAGTGTAAGCTGTGTGGATTGATGAAAGCTTATTGAAATAAGCGAACAAAGGCTGACAATCCAGTAGTGCTGATTATCAGTAGTCCATGGTTGAATGCCGAACTCGTTGAAGTAAGGTTTTCTCAACACAGATGTCATAAAGACCGTCGTGCATTGGGAAACAACCGTGTACAGTCACAGATATTCCCTCCAAGTAGGTTAGAGCTGAACTTACGAGCAATAGCTTCAAAGGTGGATATAAAGCAACAATAAACAGCTTGGGCAGAATTGGTTATTCCAATTGAACTTCCATTTGTATGATAAGTCACGAAATCGGAACTATAACCTACATAATTTATTTTATAATGAAACGATACAGAATAACACCATAAATACTGATTAGCTGTTTCAGATGAATTGGGTTTATCTGAGGGGATGGCAAAGCATTATATAACTTTTGACTTATTCAATGAGGTCCACTCAGTTCGGTAAAACTTTTCATCACAAACCAACTATGAATCATTTGATATTTGGATTATTACAGGGTTCATCGACTGACTTCCTCTTCCCAAGCCGGAAGTTACGGAAGGGATTCTGTTAGCATGCTGCCAACATCTTGTAACGGTGTCTGTCACTTGAGGAATGGGTCACTTTATCACGGTTCCATAGCCCTTCAACGTTCTAAAACCAGCTTTTTGTCTGACTCAATCTGCCTCTTGTGATTAACCAACGTATAAGTTGCTAACCCCGTAAAATATTATTGTAAATTGAACTAACTTCATCAAAAATTCAGTCCGTCGACTCCATAAATAACATCCTTGTACGTTAGTAAACAAGCAATGTACAATAGCTGCCAGTCTCGACAACAATTAATCCTTCATTTCTAATAAGATAGTCGCTGTAAAAAAGAAAGTAGTACATACACACACCGACTGAATCATAAGTGATTGAAGCCCCATTCGAAGGTAAACTAAA
>LUCH01000740.1:0-13335 GCA_013368495.1 Paragonimus heterotremus | reverse complement strand
AACTGTCTCCGTTCCACTCTGCTACAAGAAAAAGCCAGCTGGTCTTAAGCAATGGATATCATTATATGAGACCGGAGATACGGGCCGGCTGTCCAACCCTGGACAATGAACGAACAACGAGCAATCGAGCCAAGAGAACACTGCACTAGTTAAGCAACAGTTGATTCACTGTTTTGACTGAACTGAGAACCGGGTTGGGCAAGGCAGTTTGCGGAAAGGTTTAATTTTTTCAAGATTGCATGTGTTTTTAAGAAGTTATATGCTCTTACTTCGACTCACTACTCACACTGAATTTTATCCTTCAAAATTCCCTTAATCTTTGTTCTCAGAAGAGGCCGGGTCCACTTAAATCCAAGTAAAATTCTTCTTGAGGATAGAGCAGACTGTACTTCCAAAGGTGATGCGCTTCTCTGATGATGATGCTTTTTGATGGCAGGTTAGTAACTAAAGCAGCTCTTCTGTTGTGACCGCGAGAGATGCTTAGCCTGAGAACTTGTTTGTTGGGCAAACTCCCGTATATGTCATGTCAAAAATCAAACCACAAACACGTACACTCATTTGCTCGTCAGACATGCATTCAAATACATCCTTGTCATTCGCCTTGGTGGAACTTCTGCCGTAGCGCGTCCACACTATTCCGATAGTCTATTCTTGTCCGTCGTCTTCTTGACGTTCATAGCTTGCACTTTTGTTCCTGGATGTCGCCTGTGGGTAATATACTGCTGGTGAGCATTATGTTACTCACAACGAAACTGCCTGTCATACAACACTTCAATTTAGCTTGTGTACACACACGTATCTGACACTATTCTTCCTTCGATTAGCTTCCACACGTTTGCGGTCTTGTGGCACCAAGTTTGACCTGCTCTTAACCGATCATGCTTAGTTACGTGGTGAGTTAGAATATAGCCAGATCCCTATTTACTTAATTACTAACCTACATAAGGAATTGCCCACCTATGCTATAAAAGTGAGAAGCAGGAAGTTTTAACCGTCACAAAGTGATAGCACTTCGTTTATTGAGGAAGGCCAGCACAGTTTGAATTAGTTTGTTACGTAAGTCCTTCCACACATTTTAACAGCTGGCAGTGCGCATTATCGCCATATTCTCAAGGTGAAAGTCTTATGTATTCAACGTAGCGGTCGAACTACAAATGATCACCGACTGAATCAGTGCTTAATAGGTTTTTAATCCATGCATCACAGCGCGCGTTTTACACCCATCTTCTCTTCAATCATCGGAGATCAGTCCAACTACCTAGAAGTGACGTTATCAGTCTGTACTAATTCTACTCCAGGGTATGTCATCGGGATATCAGCAACACAACAAAACGGTGGACATTTTGTAAATTCATTATCTTACATTATCTAACCAACAACATATAATTATTTTAGTCATGTAATCCGAATGCTGCCTGGGTGTTTACATACAAAACATAAACTATCTACATCACCCACAGCTAAATGAACCACTAAAAGGTTAGGTGATAACACTGTCACAAAGTAAGCACAACCTGATTGTCTCGTTAAATAAATTTGGTGCATTCTGCCTGCTAGGTTGATAAAATGACAAGCACTAAAACAGTTGAAAGAAAATGCAATTAAACAAGGCGTTACATCTTGGTCAGCAAAATATCTGTGTGGTTGCCGTTATATCATCTATTTACAACATTTTTTTTCAAACATCCCTGTTTTTTTCATTGCTAAGATAGGTTTGTTCAAGTTTTCTCACCACTGGTAAGGTAAACGGTATCTCCGGCCTTCTCGGAAGGATTTGGGTTAAGTATCAGTTAACGTTAACAAAATGTCAACGTTGTAAGCTTAGTTATGCCTATCGAGTAACTGGATATTGTTCTTCACAACCTATGCAGGAATGCAAATCTGCGGAGCGGAACTGAACTGTGATATTGATAGCCGCGGAAATCACGTGCCGCTTAATGCTCGCAAAAACTGTGTACAAAACTGAGAACCATCGTTCAAAAACTCAATAAGTGAGCAATTAATCAATGACTGTGTCAGATTGTAATTAGCTGTAGGTAATTGTCGTCATTCTGTTCCATTTTGTACAACAACTTCAGGCTGAACACCATAAAATCGGTCTGCAAAATCGTTGGCGCCGCACTCCGAGGCCGAAGCGGTACAAGCCAGTCCACAACAGTTGAGTGCGATCGGGAGTCCCTCATATGCAAACAAGTTCACGCAGTGTCTTCTCAGACGAATGCCGGATCCGAAGCGACTTCCCGTACACCAGCAGCACGAACCGGATTTAAATCTGTGGCAGAAAAAAGTTCGAAAGCAAAATACGGTATTCAATACTGTGAGGGTGTAACAGTACTGTATTCACCACATTTTCAACGGTTTGGTTACCAGAACTGTGATCTTGAGGTTATTCGAGCCTAGGCACATGCACTGTTGGTGTCTTCTATCGCAGAGTTTTTGTTAAGCGTCCAACATTTAAGAACACCCTTCCTTGAAGTCGCCGTAACACGCCCATCAAACTATCGATTATCGTGTTTGTTCGCCTTCTACTAGCTTCATCCACTCCTGTGTTTCCTATAGCTGTTGCTCCGTTAACTGTTAACCCCATTGCAAACACCTGGCTAATATATCTTAGTTTGGTCGAGCAAGCTGGAATTAACAAGTTATGAGTAAAGACGAGGCAATCTATAATTCACTCACAACTCAACCTCTACAAACACATCGGAGGCTACTAGACATCTTTTGCGATCAAGCAAACCGACATACGTGTGTTTGCCAAGGAGCATACTGGATGCAGTCTTCTAAAAAAAAGACAAATTAGAGGGAAACACATATTTTTCACTGTTCTTAAGTGGCTGTATAATGGTTACATTTTTCTAGATAGCAGAGACTCATCAGCACTGATCTGAGCACAATGGGCAACACTGCTGTAAAGGTCTCACCTTTGGTGACTGAAGTCTTTTGGTGTCCAGAATTATACGGTTGATATTCAGACGTTGTCATTCTATCGCAAACTAATCAACCTGAAGCCGTTCGACTTTGATAATAAAGGGACCATATACAATCACATCGTAGGTGATTTGTGAAACTCCTTAACGTCTCACTTATTCGAGTTTCGTTTGGATAATATGACCTCCTTTTGTTGACAACTGTGAAGAATCGTGCAGTAAATTGCCATGGTGTAATTGCGCTTCATAATGTTATGACATAAATAAGGAAAGTCACAAACGCGTGTTGAGCCTTGCGAGGCTTTTTGGCCTTGTTTCTCGACTAACCTGTATGAACATATGAGGAGCATGAATGAGGTGCACATGCAATGTGTATAACTAAAGAAACAAAAAATGTACAGCGGTTAAACAAGTTCTTCAATGTGGGTTCAGCGAACGACTCAAAGGAGATTACAACCAATCCAGGTTGAATGCTCAAGCAAACTTGCATAACTACGACTTGATCAATCAGGGTAGCACTTAAACACAGTATCGGAGCTGTTGAGGTAAACAATATAACAGAGCAAGCTGTTTAAGCGCATGTCTTGTTGAAATACTCTGTGTTAAACCGCCCATATCAATCGGCAGAAGATTCGGAACGTTACAAGCCACAAGTCTTTTCGTTTTTACACAGCAGATTGTCTTTAAATGTTACAGTAAGAAGGGAGTGAATACGAGATCACACGATTACACGGCACGCCTTCTGGCTGTAATTTAGAGAGGCCGTGATCTTTCAACGAACAGTATACAGTTTTTATTGCACGCTGCTGATTAGTAGACAGAGGAGAACTTATGGTGTAATCTAAACATCTGTTGCTTCCCGTCACAGTCTTTACCCTCTTGTAAAAGCTTCATTTAAACTGCCTTGTTGGGGAGTTTTGACCCATATCAGTCAAAATCCTTGACTACTCGCAGGGCGATTAGGTAGCATGAGCACTGTTCACAGACTAGTCTGTTCAAGCGTTTAAATGCGATGACTCTGTGTTGCCTATGTTAATGTCACCAATGTAGTGGCGAAAGCAGTTGTCTCAATATAACTAGGCCCGAAATCGAATTCTGGCCGTGAAAAGAGTACGCACCACTGGTAGTCTCTATCAAGGTCAAAGCTCGAGTTTAGCATTTGCTTTCAAACTGGACTAGAAGAGCAGGCTGTTTAACTGCGATAGTTTCGCTTATTTCCGGCAATATTTGTTCAACATTTAAGAAAAATCAAAGCTTCATCGATTAGTTCGGAGGAAAATATGTCATCAACCTGAATGAGATGAGGATTTGTTCATCCATCATGGCCAAACTAAGAGCCATTGAAACTTTACTCGGAACCATGCGAGCAGAATGTGATGAAATTTCACTGACTGGCACACTGACCAACACACTGGTCTCATAAACGCAACAAGGAATGTGTACCCCAAATGAATTTTAATCTCATCGAGACTAAACGATGGCGCTTGTTTGTTTAGATTACTTGAAAAAGTATTTTGCACGCGGATGATCTGATCATATACAAATAGTTTTCACTTTATGCAATAGGAAATCTGTGAAACAGATTGGTCATTAAACAAGTTCAGACAAATATTAATCACGGATCAATTAAGGCTTAACACTGACAGTAGATCACAACGAGATGATGTCATGCCAAGTGTCTTGGAAATGAGAGGTAGGGGTGAGGTAGTCGGCCAACAATCTGCTGGCTTTATTCCGTCGACTAACGAGTGGCGACATTAATCTGTCGTAATAATATGGTTTGAATCACAAACCCAAACAATGTATGAAACTTA
Source organism: Paragonimus heterotremus (assembly GCA_013368495.1). Classification (NCBI taxonomy): domain Eukaryota; kingdom Metazoa; phylum Platyhelminthes; class Trematoda; order Plagiorchiida; family Troglotrematidae; genus Paragonimus; species Paragonimus heterotremus. Next base: position 8,594 of record LUCH01000740.1, on the reverse strand, counting down.
CCCGGTTCTAATGCTTCTTTTCAACAGCCCCCAAAAAGGTAAATTAATTTTCTATCGTTTCCAGTTTGTGGCTACTAAGTATTTTTTACAACAGTGACTTGGTTACGCAAACTCCATATTGTCCACGTCGAGTGGAGCGATTTGTATTGAGTTTCTACAATTCATGGAGGCTGCAGGGATTAAAATTTTCGTTATCCCAATTAACTACATTTCGAGCGCTTTCTTTACCTGTTAGCCACCAAGTGGATTGTTTGAATTAACTAATAAAATTCCTTTTTCTCAGATGCTCAAATTGATCAGTCCTTCACAGTTGACTTAGAAATAAACTAGCAGGCGTAAATGAAGGTTCCTCTTAACTAACATCAAGTCGGTGGACGGATGATTCCAAATTGTCGAGTATCATCAGCACCAAATAGATGAGGGTCACGAGTCAACCATCTGCCAGACAAAAGGGCTAACGTTGATGGAAACATGACAGCCGTCTTGCCATGTGTACAAGCTGTCCGTAATGGTCCATCGACTAGGTCAATCGACACCAAACCTGCGCTTACTCGTCACACTGACAGAAACTTCTGAAGAGGTGGCAAACTTTCTAGTGTGCAGACCAACTGGTAAACATAGGTGATGTTATCCTTCAGAAAAAAGAAGGACATCGGCTACGAATTTATATTTGTTTTGGTGGATGATATGTTGACTCTGTTGGTACAACTGATTATGCAATTTGTTCAACTGCCATAAAGTTGTCGAATGTTGAGAAACACTTGTTCGAATGTAAATGCTATCTTAAAGTGAGAAATATAGTTGTGACTGATTTACCGTCCACTCAGATGTTTCGATAACACAAATTAGCAGAGTTGTGCAACAGTGAGTATCGGTCATTCGTACGCTGTTGTACGAAATCCATCTATTGATAACAGATGGCAGAAAAAGCTCACCTCTACATTCCCTTGCTGTTACGCTTACTTTCGTTTACAAGCTGAAATCGGTCGGCCGTTTGGGGTTGGCGTGCATTCGCCACGGCATTGGTAGAGATGAAGAAGGTCTTCTTTAAAAGTTAGTTTCAGTGACTCCCATCGGAGTGATGGGCGGCTGTTGCTACCTTGTTGGATCTACTTGGCACTACGCGAGTCAATAAGTCGGCACCACGACCCTTGAATAAACGTCAGGTATCAATCTACCTTATAATATCCGTTTGAATGTGGACGCGGTCACCCGGGGTTGCAGGAGGGTATGGAAATTATATTGGTGGATCGTGCGTCTGACATTCTAGATTATGTGATGTCAACAAGACCAAACAAAGTCAAATTAGCTGTTCACCACTTTTGCTGGTAATCAATATGAACAGATGTTTGCAAGATTCATTTCCACTGTGTAACAACAGTGAAGCGTTCACCTCCAATTCCATGATCAGCCAAATTTGTGAAACGCTGTGGAACAGCCACTGGCTAATTGTACACTGTTTAACAGGTGAATTCAAATGACGCTGCACAGCAATGAATGGATGTCCATTATCTTCGGCTAACCTCACAACGGTTCACTCGAGATTAGCTTTCAGGCGTTTCCCTATGAAACATTCAGGAAGAATGGGCAATCGTCCACTGGGCTCCTCATCCGTGAACGTCGCAAACACCTCTTCAAATTTTCTCATTTCACATGACACTTTCCCAAAAGTGGTATGTATGGTATCAGCTTCCTGTCTGGTTTGATATCTAATTTCAACAAACAGTGCACGAAAAGTCGTAAGTGGAGCCTATTCAAGTCACATTCTGAAGTTACGTTTCACAGATAATGCTGGAAATAAGTCACTTTCACATAAATGTAATGAATATTGCGTTCCGGCAAAAAAGAAGCGGCACACATAACTTATTTCTGCATAGCAGCAAAAAGCTTAATTTGAAGAAAACAATGAAGACACGTCAGAAACTTTCAGGATGATCCAAAAAGTGACACAATCGATCTAGAATCAGTTAAAGATAAGGTATGTAATGCTACCCAAAGTACGACAAAATGTAAGCCTCAGGTCAACCGTTCAACTATGTTACTCAAGAACGTTGATTGCTAATGAACCAGCTAGGTTCACTGTGTGTACTTACTTCTCCAGTACATTGTCTAAGTAGGCCAAAATTGTTTGTGCTTCTTCAAGCTGATATTCTTTGTGGATGTGTTTGGAGGATGAAGACGTTTCATTGGAAATAAACGAACGCAGTTGGTTAGCAATCACGAACAATTTCATTGCAGAATAATCTTGCAATGACTGCAGATGATCAGACCTATCCCTCCATTCGCCTGGTAGTAGACTAAGTAAGGGATTGTCTTGAAGCTGCAGGTCAAACAAATCCAGCTGACATAAATTCAGCAGGCCTGGTGGTACACCGATCACATCGTTGCCACGAAGGTTCAATACTCGGAGCTTCCTAGGAATTACAAGGCAGATTTATTAGACGTTCACTTAGGATCATTAATGAGTGGTTGGGGATTTGGTATATTCCAGCTAAAAGTTGTATTGAATTACGGGTTCCATATTCAAATGTAATTCTTAGCCGGATGCATTCGGAAAAACACTAGACTGGAATTCTACAAGAAAGCCACAGTTGCGACCAATTGTGTGATGTTCACTTCAGATAAAACCAAAATTTCCTACTACTCACCAGTAATCAAAGTGTCACTTGACAATTAATGATTTGTGTGATTTCAACTTAGTCGAGGGGTCACCCATCGGGCAACCTGAGCACCACTTACAAGCGAATGTGGCTGAGCGTTTACAGATGATGAGTCAAACACATCTCATATGAGGTCAATGGTGCAGTGGTCAACAAGATTGTCTTGTGAAAGTGTGGCCGAAATTCTAGTCCCAACTGTGACAAGGATGTGCACCAATGACAAGTTCTAACAAGCTCCTTAGTTAGTAACAGTGTAGGCTCCTGCTTTAATGACTTTATAGTAAGCAAGGTAAAGTTATCATGTTTAAACACTCAGCCACACTGTACAACGAACAATGCTGAAATTTCGGGTATTTGTGAACAGTTTCGGTGTTGTTCCTAGCTCGGGTTGTTGGTTTTGGTATTGGTATGTTCGCCGAGCTTGGCATTTAGGTTGCATTTTGTCTGGTTATTGCCCAAGCTTGTGGATGATTGAGCGGTGGTCCGTAGTTAATACTTAATGAGAGGATATATCGACGCAGGCATTCATGCGAAAAGAATAGTTGTTCACGCGTGGAAGCTCCTCTGCATGCAAACATACCAATATCAAAATGTTGAAATTGTCTAGTCACTTCAAGAGGTCGCACAACAAATGAAATATCAGTTGCCGAAAGATTTTTAACTCACTTCAGACTTTGTTGCTTATAGTTATGATAGTAACAGGTTCAGTGAATAACGGTTTCGCAAGGATGAAACGTCGTGGCATCTACAAAAACCGCTAATGAAGAACAAATAGCCGATTCATGGTCTTGCTAACATTAACAGTTTACAAATTATATGGTGTAGTTAGGTTCGATTGACCAGCCGTCAACAGCTGGCCCTATAAATCCAAATACAGTTGACTATCAATATTTAGCATCTCTAGTCGTAGATGTGAACATAATCGAGAACAACACAAGGTCAATCTGTGTCCGTTTCATAATTAATTGCTTTTCTTCTCATGTTAGCCATCACTGTATTACTGATGACGATGTGCAAAATAAGTTTACGTTGTTGTACTAACAAGTCCTCGTTCACATTGTCAGTTACATTACTCTCAATGAAAATCTCTGTTTTCCACCAGATCTTGTTTTTCAGCTTAGCTATGTAGTAGGGTATATAACCTGACTGGATCAGTGTTTGGCATTAGCTTCACATGTTGTCAACCTGGAAGCTTGAACTGTGGTTTAATATCTATGTTGTCGAGTTACGTCTAACAGACATAGAAATATAAACAAGTTGCGAAGGCAATTTGATGTTGGTTGTTCAGAGACTTCAAAAGTACAATGGTTTCACCTTTTTTTGATTTATCCGGAATCTGGCAAAATGGTTCGTTTATGATGGAATTGATTTTCCCTAACGGTTTCAGAAGAGAAACTTTGGATTGACTTATCTTTTTGTTCTACAGATTTTTGAATTTCCTTCTAAAAACAACTCCTCAGTGGTCAAATCTGTCGAAGTGACTTTCCTCAGAATAAATTTATTTAGTCAGCTTCAATCATTGCTTTTCAATAATGCATTTAGTCAGATGGCTCGTATTTTTCATGGCTAGGAACAACTTCGTTGAATGTAATCGTCTACAATAACTGGCAAGATATTGGACTACATGCAAGCGGCTATGAAGAATTCAACTGTGAGGACTCTCCCTGTAACCATTTCATACCTCTCTCTTATTTTGGTTGTTAACTGCAGTAGGTCTGCGTGAAACTGCAACCAGATGCTACGAGACGAATTGTTTGGATTTGTTGTCGCGTTCACTAGTTTAACTCGTTTTGAGGAGGTTGATGAGTTGTATTCTAATTTCAAAATAAACGTTCTTACGTCATTTTTATCAGATATAGGCTGAGTTAACACTCCCCGGCGCTCGGTAAAGCCAACGTAGGTAATACATTCTCCCATGAACCTAAAACCAGACTCAGATTCCATTACCTATTATTAATCTTTTCTATTAATCTGTATTCTTCTGAACGACAAGCACGATAATCGTAACAATCGTGTCATGCGTACAAAAAATGGTTGTGTAACAGAGAGTATCTGGACCAATTCAGTAGTATTGTGCGTTGTTAAAGAAATGAGCAACTGCATTATATGGAGACAATGAATCATAATGAATCATCAACTTGCTTGAGATTTTGAATTCCACTGTCCACGTATTCGATCATATTATATGAGAGATCAAGTTCTTCTAACCGTTGTAAATGAAATAGCCTGAAATCAAGTACTATTTGCTACAATAATGCTTCGTTCTGAGAATGTGTTATTTATTGATGAAAATAATTGTTAATCAAAACGGAGTTTTTGCATGCACAACCGAATTTTGACAGATTTATTAAATTTTGAACATGCTAGACTGTATAACATGGAAACAAACTGTTCGGTCTGGAATATTTTGCAAAAATGTTTGAATGGACTTGAGAATTGCCATCACGGTATACCTTCCAGTAATATCTAACTTTATGTTTCAGTCACGTTTACAGTATTTTAATTAGTTTTCACACAGCGAAAAGCGCCTACTTTTACGAAATGCCCGAATGATTGGTATCACACATTGTACTTACATACTGTCATCTTCTTAGGAAATAAACGTTTGTGTTTGTTTTTCGTAGTAATCATATCAGTACAACGTCCTATCGTGTCGGTTTCTCCGAAACGTAACAATTTTAGGAAGTACATTCTTTTTGTAGACTACGTCAAAAAGAAGACGAACCTTCCGAAGGAATGGGTAAAACATAGTAGGTAGCTGAAACGGCATGGTTTTTCTCAGCAGGAGGCCACATGGATCAAGGCGCACTTGTTTACGCATTGACAACAGAGTGGATAATTTAGAGTCTTAAACATTTTGTTCTGGCAACTTAAAGCATTATCTGTGCTTAATAAGCTAAAGCGCATCAAATTTTGTGTGGGGAATTTGTGTAGTGTTTTATTGATGGTCTGTTGAAAATATGAATGTTGTATTTGTACATACGCTGGCCGAACGGGAGCAGAACCCATGGCTCCATTTGTGATCATCCTGCCACCCAGGGACAAAATGTGGATGACGAAATATCGGACAATATTTCCTGTATTTTGGCTTCAGTAAATCTTAATCGCGGAGTTCATATCCGATAGCAAGTTTGGACCACAATGCTCTCGAACGTCCCTATGCATCCAGTCACTCCTAGTGAACGTCAACGAGCCAAACTTCACGGAGAGGAAGTTTAGTATAGGTACTCAATTCGGTACCAAGGCTGGGACTGTCAGGGACTAATATTTGAACTTTTTGTTGGTGAAGATTTCGTTCAAGTCAATTTGGTTTTTATTAAAGATCTACTACTACAATTTTTGTCGGCTGGAAGAAAGTTTGTACCCCCGTGAGAAAACTCGGTGGGATAAGAGCTGCTTGTATATTGCGATATTTTCTTTCTCACTGTATAGTGGTTACGTAATGGTCGAAAGAATTTGCACACATGTAAACTCTCTTAAAAAGTCTATAGAACTCCAGGATACAAAGATATGATGCTAGCATCAGCCGCGAACGCTTGTTCAGTTTGATCGATCTTACAAGACGATATTGTTATTTTCGCTGTGTACTAGTCAAATCGATCAGTTTTCTCTAAATTAAACCGTTTTCTGTTAAGGAGTCAAATATTTCACTGAAGAAACGCGTTTACTACTTAACGTAAGTATTGGTTTTAAACAGGGATATTAAATACTTAGAGAATAGTTGATTGTTTTGTTTTACTGAGGCTTCTCAGTTCAAGGTTAATCGTATAAGCAGCCACATAAGGCTGTTTTCTAAGAAATAACCTACTAAATATAATCATTTCTTTTGCCTGCTTATGATACTCTATATTCCGTTTTATGAGGCATGCATGAAACCGCGTTCGGTTTTCTGTTTAATTAAACGACAGCTTGTTCTCTTGTTTTACGTCATATTTCAGTGTGAACTCTATCCGATGAAAGATGTTTCATCAGCAACACTGCCCAAAGTTTCACTGTATCAATTGACGAATAGTTCCAGTAGCATTTTAGAATTTTCGTTGAAAAATCTCCATAGAGCCCGAAAATGTGACAGGAAGCACGCTATTAGTTCTGCATAAAATATGATCAGATATCTAAATACAACCCTGAAGTTAGCAGACAAAATGTGAGATATATTTCAATCATCATTCCGAAAGTAAACGACCTTAGGAAAATCTTACTAAAAAATGTGTATAGTCTAGTGATGGAATTATCAAAAACGCTTAGACTAACCCACTTCCCATCACACTGATCAGAAGTAATTGTTTTCCAGCTGATATACTAAGATGAAGGTTTAGCTGTTTGACTTTTACCGACTCACTACAAACCCATAGTCATCAACTTTAGACGCGTCTGATAAATTTAAAACACTGAGTCCTTTTTAACCATTTGAATAGAATAGTCAGAAGACACAAACTACGATATGAATTCATTTCGCACACTCTCATCAGTCGTAAACGTGTGACTAGCATGAAAACGAAAACCAAACAGGACACAAATGAAACGGTCAAAAGTACAAGTCAGGCTGGATCGTGACTGGCACTCACGGTCAAACTCACGGTGAACACAGGTTGACACTCAGTTGTTTTTATGCACATAGAACAGACTGCTGACGGCTGCTCAACAAAGCTTCAGTATACTTGAGGAGTTGTCAGTTGTGAGCGTTCGTCAAGGCCTTAAACGAAGATGCGGTGTTGACACTTTGATCTGTAGTCGACAAGTGCCTTGCAATGGATGAAGCGGCGTTTCGTCCTCGCTGAATGTCACTCACTGGAGGGTTAGACCAACCAATTTGGGATGTGCCCTTTGGTCCTGGTATCAGGCAGCCTTTCTGTTCTAACAATGTACCTGTTTCCGCAGTTGCAAGAAAATCGAAGGATACAATGACTGGTAGAAAACAGAGTTTGCTTTTTGACCGGGGTTAGAGGTAACATTGCGGTTTGCGAAAGCAGGACATGATTTGCTGCATTATAGACATGTTTTGGTGCGGCGTTGATCATCTTTCCATAGGTGTTTGTCAAACTATCCCCTCTGAAGCGGAGTTTGATGTAGACGTCCTTTTTAGGGACTTCCAAAGTTGTGTTTTCTGCAGGAGTAAATTTGCCCCATTTCGGAATGAAACGTTCAAGGAAATTGTTGGCAGGGAACGTTTCATGCAGCACTGTTTGCTCGGCCTGTAATCTATGTTTGGAGCATATTCTTGATCCTCTGTAAAACAATGTATGTACTTATAATCTTTTCTAGGATGCAGAAGCAAAACTCATGAAATTCATGTATTGTCCCGTCCACGTTGGTTTATGGTACACAGAACGTTCGATAGAACCGTATGAACGGCGCCTAAGCAGGATGTCCAAGAAAAGCAAACTGTCCTCACCCTCGTACTCAGCTGTGACTGACAGCTTTAGGTGGACTGAGTTAAAAGCTTGGATCGTTCTTCCTACTTGTTTCTTGCCTTGTCCAGTCAAGAACATGTCGTTAACATATCGTTTGTAGAGTTTCGATTCGTCCCCAACTGGAAGCAGTACCTGTTCAACTTTAACCATGAACACATCAGCTAGAACAGGACCGAGTGGGCTCCCCATGGCTACTCTATCTATCTGTTGAATGCCCCTATCTGAAAAATAGAAGCTCACATTTTCAGTGCATAGTGAAAGTAAACGCTCCACATATTCAACGGGAATTGGAAGAAGAATGGATTTGGATAAATCAAAATCACATATAAGATTAATCGTTTCGTGAAGTGGCTTCATCCATTGCAAGGCACTTGTCGACTACAGATCAAAGTGTCAACACCGCATCTTCGTTTAAGGCCTTGACGAACGCTCACAACTGACAACTCCTCAAGTATGCTGAAGGTTTTTTGAGCAGCCGTCAGCAGTTTGTTCTATGTGCATAAAAGCAACTGAGTGTCAACCT